>CM021108.1:188125396-188284188 GCA_007115665.2 Sequoiadendron giganteum
GCTAGGGGTGCCCTCTTGCCCCTGCTTTGTATGTTCTGGCTGTTGAAGGCTTTGGATATCTCCTGGCCCATGTTGTCTCCCAGCAATGTGTTAAAGGGATGTCTCTCTTGGACTCTTAGGAACAACTTGTCAATGGCCACTTCATGGATGATTCTTTTCTCACTCTCTTGGAGGATGAAGTTTCCATCACTGCTGACCTTGATTGCCTTAATACCTTTTGGCTTGCCTCCAGTTCTACAATTCAATGGCACAAGACCTTGTGCTATAGAAACTAGTGCTCCCCACTCCTGCATGGCTCCAAACCTATAACTAGAAGTGGATTGGGCAGGGAAAAATATTTCAGTTTCTGGGCATCCCCTTTGGAGCTTTGGTAAGCCGTGCTTTCTAGGGTTGAGCAAAATCTGGCCTATTCGATTATTGAGCCTCTTTCACTGGCCAAAAAATTCTAGGTGTGCTCTAAAATTTTGGCTGTCACTCACATCTACTATTCTTCCTATCAGGCTCCTTCTATAGCTGCCTACAGTAGGCTTGAAAAGTTGCTTCATGATTTTTTATGGCCCTCTTCTAAAACCCACAAGGGTTTTCATCAGGTCGCTTGGGAATTTTGTTGTCACCACAAGGACTTTGGAGGGCTTGGATTGCTCTCCACTCAATGACGAGGGACTTCTCTCTGTGTGAAATGGATTATCCGAGCTCTCACCGGGGATGAAGCCTAGAAGATTCTTCTCAGGAATTGTATTTAGTCTGGTTTTCTTGTTCACAGGCCTGTCTGAAAATGAATTGGTCTCCAAACCCTCTTGGTTATGAGGGAGTCAATTAAAATTGTTGGCTCCTATGTGGCCAAGAGCATCTAGCACTCTTGGGAACTGTTAAGCCTTGGCTGCATTGGGTCGGGGCTGGACTTTGTGATGGGCTTTCCATCAACTAGCATAACTTATGGTGGTCTCCCCTTCTAGCTTAGAATGGTCAACCCCTGGCCAAGTCTCCTTGGCTCAAGGCCCTCATATTTTATAAAAAGGGCATTCAAACACTGCATCAACTCTTTCACCAACCTACCATGTGTCTCTTGCAGTGGGATGCTTTTAAAGCCCAGTATAGTCTTCAAAACCAAGACCGTCCTACTTTCGACGGGCTGGTGAGCGCCATTCTGGCAAACATGCTTCTCAAAGTTAGCATTCGTGTGCACAAACCTTGGTGGAAAGACTGGAAATGGTTTCTAGACACTCCTCTCAGGAACTAAAAGTTGCAGCTTGGTTATAGGTGGCTTTCACCCCATTTTCCTATGATCAATTCTTTGAACCAGAGGTGGCTTCTTAATTCCTCTGCCCATACTTGGCATAAGAGGTTTGATGCCACTTGGTATGCAATTGTTAATATGAAGCTAGCCCACTTTTCTTAGTGTATTCTTTTCTAAGGCTTGCCTATGGGTTCTCAGCTTGTTCATATGGGGGTTCCTGACCCTCGCTACCCTTTTTGTGGGCAGTCTGAAAGCTTTAAGCATCTTTTTTTGTTTTGTCACAGAGCTCAACATCTTTGGACTTGGATTCATGATTTCTTTTGGCCTTTTTGGCCAAAACCCTTCTCTTGGCATATGGTTCTGCCAGTGGACCCGCCTAGAACCTCGGCTAAGTTCACCTTGATCTGGCACACTTTCAGGGTGGAAATCCTCTTAAATATCTGGAAAAACAAAAATGCTTGTATATTTTTTCATTCTCATTTAGATGTTAATGTGTCTTTTTATGCTAAAACAGTTATTTGTTCTAATGTTCTCTTACAGATTCGAGTGTAAGCCAATAAGGTTGCACTGGCAGTGGCTCACTTGCAGGTTCTCTTGGACTACTGGGGCAATTCCCCTTGTACTATGGCTCAGATCCTTGATTCGCCCTCCTCCTCTCATGGCTAGTCGCCTTCTCGGTGTCGGAATCGGAGTGACTCCACGCGTTCCCGCTCCCAGCCTCCTGCTCGACGGGATTCTCGACCTCCAAAGCAGGCTCGTTCTCCTCTGCCACATCCTAGTCAAGGATGGCACCCTAGTGGTGCTACGGGGAGTGGTGGTGGTGGTTTTGGGTGGCCCTTTGATGCTCCACCTACTTTTGGCTTTGGCGGGCCTACTAGTGACAAAAATTTTCTGCGGCTGGCTCTTGCAATCTCACCTCGGCATGAGGAAGAAGAAAAAGAAAAAGATAAAGATGATGATGGTTGGGGTACACCTCCTGACATAACTATAAAACCCTACTGATGTATGGGTTAAAAATTTGGATGACAGGGATCCCCTAGGCTCTACTGGCACTACTTTGGCCGCTCAATGTTATTTTCTGTTATTTGAGTTTTGGGCTAGGCCCATGTGATTTATATTTTGGCTTTTCTAGGCTCTACCCATATGACATTCAGGGTGTGCCTTTTCACCACCCACCTCTTTTTTGTGATTTTTTAATTATATCTTTATATTAATATAGATATCTGCCTATTCATCAAAGAAAAAAAAACAGAAAAGAAAGAAAGTAAAATTAAAAATATAAATTACTTTGAAATGAAATGAATTTGAAAAGGATTATTTTGAAGTGTAGTTGAATTTTATGAGTAAATAAACTGAAAGAATGTGTGCTCATTTATTATTGTTTTATATGTACTTAGTTACATACGTGTGATACACCTTTTATTTATTTTGAATATAAACATAATGTTATTTACAATTTAAATCTGCGAGATTATTGTATTAAAACCATGTTTGCTGGAAAATAAAAGTGTAGTTCATTTGTTTGGGAAAGATAATCTTAATTTTTGAATGGAACCATGCATGCTTGATAATTGAATGTGCATGAGATGTGTTTGGAAAGTTACCTTCTGGGATGGGTGCCGAATATGGGTTTTTAGAGAATGTAGTTTTCTTTTCCAAAACTACTATTATTTTTCGTGCATGACATTTTACTTGGAAAGTAACTTAAGGACCATTGAAATAGATGGAATATGAATCTCTCTACTATATCCTAGTATCGAACTTTCTTGTTTCCTAAATGAATTATAAAAATGAAAATGCTTGTGTATTTACTAGTTATACTAGGCACGCATTAGATTCCATCCTGCTTGTCGACTTCTTTTTGCGAAGCGATTCACATAGGGTCGAGTATTGTTTCAATGACTAAGGAATTGCGGGGAAGCGTAAGCTTCTAGGTTGGGTGGAAAAAGTGCCTGAACCTTGTTCTCATCTTCATGTTTGAAAATATGCTATTGAATTATAGATCAAATGAAGATTTCTTCATATATCTATTAATATTTTATTCTTGTATGATTATTGTAGAACTTAAGGTGACACAATGCCTAAGTCTTGAATAGTAAATTTCTTTTACAATGTTTTTATATTATTAAATTTCATGAAAGATGACACATTTATGAATTTAATTGGAAGTATTATGAATCTTATTGTAGACTTTAAGTCGATATTTGGAATCTTTTGGATTAAAGTAATTTGATAGAATGGAGTTACAATATTTTATGGGATGGGAATGAACTTATTAAAGGAATTATAAGATTGTTTGGAATTAAAGAGTTTCGCTCTTTACATTTGGTATCAGAGTCCTAGGTTTGAACACTAGGGTCCTTTGTCGATTACGCTAAAGAAACATTATTTGATGTAGGAATTGTTGATACATAATGGGTTCAAGAGGAAAAGGAGCTGCTGCAAGTAATGAGAATGACAGGCTAGATAAGATTCTCAATCTTTTGAATAAACAAGGTTCTGGAATCGATAATCTTGAACAAGAAGTTCGAGGAGTGAGAGAACGAAAAAACCCTCAAAACAAAATTCCCCAAAATCAGGAGCAACCCACCAATGAAAACCCAAGGGTTGAAGAAATATCAAATCCTCAAGCTAGGATTAAAGGGGAGTTGGAAAAAGACTTGAAAAGGGTAGTGCCACCCAAGTTTGATGGTAAGACCATTGGTGATGGAGCTGAAGCCTCGGTAATTGAAATGGAAAAGTATTTTCAGCTCAGGAATATGTCTAATGAGACTAAGGTAGTTTGGGATTCATATCAACTTACTGGAGAAGCTGCTACTTGGTGGGATATTGAGAAAACTAAGAAGAACCTATTACTAGGTGGGACTACATTGGAAGTATTTTTGCAACTTTTCAGGAAGAGATGGCTTCCACAACTGTTCTATGATAGAAAAATGATAGAATTTCAGAATATGACATAGGGAGGTTTGATAGTTACTCAGTACTGGGAGAGATTCACTAATCTCCTAAACTACGTACCACAGTATCATATGGATGAGTGGTTCTGTATTCGAAAATTCATCCTAGGATTGAGGCCACAAATAGGTACTGATGTGGATATTCATAATCCATTAACAATGGATGAAGTCTTTGAGAAGGCTATAAAATAGGAACATAAGTTGGAATAGGTAGAAAACTAAGGAAAGAATGTGAATTCTAAATATGGATTTGGAAATAGGAAGTTCCAAAATAGTAATAACTAGAGGGGTAACAACAAATTATATATAAGGAACCTAAAGAGAGGAACAAAATCTCAAGAAAAAGGAGAAGTTAGCTATGGTGGAAACAAGAAAGTGAATAGTAATAACATCAACTTCTCTAATACCAGGAAGAGGACATGTGGTCACCCAGGGCCATGAGGTGGATGTTAAAATTGTGGAGTAGATCACTACGCCTCCAATTGCACGCAACGTGCAGGTGGTCAACAAGGAGGAAATGATCGGCGAGCACCGCAACACCAAATTCATGCAGTGGTTGATAATCGTCAATCATATTTTTAGGCTTCACCTATTCCATTCCTTCCATTCCTGTCCATCCATCCGTCCATCCGTCCTTTCCTCCATTCCATTTCCTCCCTGTCCATTCCTCCATTCCATCCATCCATCCATCCATCCGAATCCATTCCATTCCATCCATTTCCTCCATTCCTTCCATTCCATCCATCCATTCCACTCCATCCATTCCATCCATTCCATCCATTTCCATTCCTTCCTCCTTCCATTCCATTCCATCCATTCCATCCTCCATTCCATCCATCCATCCATTCCATTCCTCCGTCCATCCATTCCTCTCCTTCATCCATTCCTTCCATTTCCATCCTCCTCCATTCCTCCATCCGTCCATTCCATTCCATCCATTCCTCCATCCGTCCATCCATTCCTTCCATCCATCCATCCGTCCATCCGTCCATCCATCCATCCGTCCTTCCATCCTTCCATTCCTTCTTCCTTCCTCCATTCCATCCATCCATCATCCGGCTCCATCCTTCCACTCCATCCGGCGTCCTTCCTTCCGTCCGTCCATTCCATTCCTTGTCCATTCCTCCGTCCCTTCATCCATCCATCCATCCATCCATTCCGGCCATGTCCATTCCTTCCTTCCATTCCATCCACTCCTCCATTCCTTCCATCCATCATCCCCTCCAGTCCGGTCCTTCCATCCGTCCATCCGATCCATTCAATCCTTCCATTCCATCTTCCATCCTTCCATTCCATTTCCTCCGTCCTCCTGTCCATCCATCCATTTTATCCTCCATCCATCCATCCTCCCTATTCCTTCCATTCCTTCCTCCATTCCTCCAGAACTCCTCCTTCAAAGACAATCAGAGCACAGAGAGCAACCTATAGGAGAAACACACATAGAAAGTAAAAATATAAAAGTATATACGTGCAAGATTGAGGAGATTCATAGCTACTGCAGGAGATTAACAGGTAAGATAGTTGATATAAAAATTTACCAGTCTTAGTAACAATGAATGTCTGTGTTATTTATTTCTTTCTTTCGCAAATACAACAGAAATGAGAACGTATAATAGGAATTAATGAATTCTTAAGTACATATACCAGACTGTATTTTCATGTAGATAGAGAACAAACTTGAATAGAAAATTATAGAACACATATTATAGAATTAGAGACAGTAAAATTTTTTCTTTAAAGAATTTTGCTTTTGTATATAAAAAGATACACACATAAAACTATATGTTTTTAGATTGAGAAAACCTCCAAAAGAAAACTATATTCATTAACTGTATAGACATAAAATTGGAAATTGCAAGAAAACAACATGAAGTTATTAAAATATCAAAGATTAAAATTATTGAATTTTTTCTAGAATGAAAAGATAAAAATAATTTTGTGTATTTAAATATGCTTGAAAAGTAAAAGTGGATTTTGATAATTCTCAAGGAACGATTCTAAAATTGTTTCGAAATAGAAGTAAATGTGAGGTGTTTATGTTTTTACAAAAGATAATATTTAAAAGGAAATATGAAAAACATAAAAGAAAGAAAGTAAAATTATAAATATAAATTACTTTGAAATGAAACAAATTAGAAAAGGATTATTTTGAAGTGTAGTTGAATTTTATGAGTAAATAAACTGAAAGAATGTGTGCTCATTTATTCTTGTTTTATATGTACTTAGTTACATACATGTGATACACCTTCTTTTATTTATTTCAAATATAAACATAATGTTATTTATGATTTAAATCTATGAGATTATTGTATTAAAACCATGTTTGCATTAAAATAAAAGTGCAGTTCATGTTTTTGGGAAAGATAATCTTAATTTTTGAATGGAACCATGCATGCTTAATAATTGAATGTGCATGACATGTGTTTGGAAACTTACCTTCCAAGATGGGTGCCAAAAATGGGTTTTTAGAGAGCATATTTTTGCTTTTCTAAAACTACTATTATTTGTCGTGCATGACATTTTACTTGGCAAGTAGCTTAAGGAGCATTTAAATAGATGGAATATCAATAAATCTCTACCATATCTTAGTATCGAACTTGCTTGTTTCTTAAATATATTAGAAAAATGAAAATTCTTGTGGATTTACTAGTTATACTAGGCATGCATCAGATTCCATCTTGCTTGTCACCTTATTTTTTGCTAAGCGATTCGTGTAGGGTTGGGTATTCTTTGAATGACTAAGGAATTTCAGGGAATCATAAGTTTCGAGGTTGGGCAAAAAAAGTGCCTGAACCTTGTTCTCATCTTCATGTTTGAAGATATGCTATTGGATTGAAGATCAAATGAAGATTTCTTCATATATCTATTATATTTTATTCTTGTATGATTATTGTAATACTTAAGGTGACACAATGCCTAAGTCTTGAATATTAAATTTCTCTTACAATGTTTTTGTATTATTAAATGTTGTGAAAGATGACACATTTATGAATTTAATTGGAAGTGTTATGAATCTTATTGTAGACTTTAAGTAGATATTTGGAATCTTTTGGATTAAAGTAATTTGATAGAATGGAGTTACAATATTTTATGGAATGTGAATGAACTTATTAAAGGAATTATAAGATTATTTGGAATTAAAGAGTTTCACTCTTTACAATGACTGAAACCTTTGTACTTAGTCTTATGGGCCAACATATAGACAAGATATGAAGTCATAGTGAATCTATTGGTCTCTTGTACACTTGTTAGTTGGAAATCCAAATTGTTACTTATGATTGTAGCCCAATAATAGTCCTTGTTAGCCACAATATGCATAATTGGGTAGAACATACAATTTTGAAAGATGTGAGCCTCCTCTACTCCCATGACCCTACCCAAAAGAGTTATGATATCATGATATTCCATTTTAAAATCACTCCTATTCAATTGTTTGGGTAGCTTGGAAGAGTGTGGTTTAGGCTTCAATATCTAAGAGTTGTTTATGATTTCCAGAGGCCTATTGTGCTCTATATCATAAAAATTTATTGCTTCCCCAATGTTAATTTACTCAATGAGCTTGTGATGTGATACAATATTGAACACCTCTGCAACAGACTCTTCATTAATATTTTCCATGAATCTTTTTTGTGAGCCAATTATCATTCTTTTTCTAGATTCATAGTGCTTTACACATTCTATGACCAACTATGGACATAGTTGTATTGGAGGGAACCCTACTACCTATGCCAAACCAATGTGATTGATAACCTGTGCCAACTATGTGGGTCCATTTCCATACATCCTTTGTTGAAAGTCATCATAATCTATATGTCCCATATTTGTATTCATAGTCTCTGACCAAGAAAAATCAATCTTGGACTCCAACCGTATGCCCTTGAAGTCATACTTCATCCTTTCTAAAAAAATTTAACCTCCTCTTGCACTAAAGAAAATTTTGTCTTAGATGCCTTGTCGGGACTTAGTTCTGCTTGGATCTGTTAGAAGGGACCACGATCACGAAAATGGAAAACAACAATATAACCTATTATATCTATTCCATGAAGCACCAATATCTATAACAATAATTCCATCAAATCAAGATGATAATAATTTAAGTTCCAATGGAAATATAAGGCAAGCAATTCATTTTGAAAGATCCCATTAGCACATTATCCATGCATATAAAACTCACTCAAATCAATCAATATCCCATGCAATGATCATAAAGCCTCATTATGCAAGCCCACTTGTGATTATCATTGAAATTTTGAGGCATAATGAAAGATCTTAGGTAATTTGATTAGGCTTAGATTTCCCAACTAGATTAGAGCTTAGGTAATTTGAGCAAGCTCAGATTCCCCGGGAATCAAAACATTGGTCTCATTTTTCCTTATGACTACTTGAATCTTTGATGGAAAAAGCTAATTAACACATTCAATCATGGATCATCTTGAAATCACTTCACAAATTAATCTCATTCAAATTTTTATTCATTTCATGCATCAAGAATTCAAATTCGTATGGTTTGGGTACTTCAAGGGTCCTCAGATTACCTAGGTGAACTAATGTTCGAGTAATTCCGAGGTGCCTCAAAATTACCAAACAAGAGGACGAGATCAAAACTTTGTTAAGTGCTCACCTTTTGATTTTGATTTTTTAGATGCACATTGGATTCGAATAATCTAAGGGGACTCAGATTGTCTGAGCAGATTAGAGCTCAGAAAATCCAAGCCACCTCGAAACTACTGAGATTAGCTCACACATCAAAAATTTATAAGTAAAAAAACTACTTTGCCCTAAAATGATAAATGAATGTGAATCCACCTTCTAAAAACTAAATCATTGTTGCTTTATAATGAATTCGAATCAAACAACTCGTTCAAAAATACTCAACATCATTTATCCTTTATCAAATTTGCAAGCACAAAGCTAAGGTTTCAAGATAATGGTTCAAAATAGGTTGTTACATTAGGACCTCAATATCAATCATAAAGTAGAGTGAACGATAGTAGGTTTTAAAGATATTCAATAGATCAAGGCACCCCATCTACTTAAATCTATACCCATTTCAAATTCAAAGGAATGCCCCTTTTAAAGAACATAACCCTCAAATGGTGGCACAATTCTGAAACCCAAAACTCAACAAATGACTCACCACTCAAAGAATTAACAATAAAGCTTAAAATAAATTGAAATCATCCAAGAAATATCCAAAGGCATACCTTGAAATAGCATATGATAAAGAGAAATGAAATGGTAGATTGGGAATGGAAACCCTCAAACCCTTGAACAATCATGCAGAGAAGACAAACCCAAAGTTGGAGCCCAAATAGAAAGAAAGATAATGAAGAACTCTGAGCTTCAAACACAAATGAATTTAAGAGGACCAAATGACCCTGTAATCCTCATTATAGTTTAAATTGACCCTTTAAAACTCATAAATGCAATTAATAAATGCTCATGTGCATGTCTGCAGAAACTTGGAAACTAGATGGGAGCTCGGACTCGGGTAATCCAAGGTAGCTCGGATTACTTGGCCAAATTAAGGTTTGAGTAATCTAAGGTACCTAGGAATTACTGAACCTACCCTAAGCTTAACCAAATTTTTCTCAAATAAAAAATATCGAGCAAGGGTTAGCCTCAAGGAGTAAGGCAATCTTGATGAAGTTGCAAAATGACATCTCAAATGCAAATTTACCATTAAGTACATGGGCAGAACAAAATCGATTCTGAGAGACTTATCCCTTAAGGGGATGAAATCAAGACCCCACAACAAACCAACAAGGAAGCAATGCAAGAAAAAGGGGTCCCTGCCCTCAGTTGGGTGTGTGTGCGAAAAAATGCACAACACATACTATCATCAATCGAATGGAAAAGTGGAAGCAACTAACAAAGCAAATGAATAAATCCTATGAATATTTTTTAAAAAAATTGCTAAAGATGGGAATAATCAACTTTATTATGCATTATGGGCTTATCAGATGATTTTTTGTATGGCTATAGGTAATACACCATATAACCTTTTCTATGGTGTAGATGTTGTTATGCCATTCGAATTAGAAATTCCTTCACTAGGAATCTCTTTAAGTGGAATTATTGATGATAATTATTATAGATAACAAAGAATTCAACAACTTGAGATGCTCTATGAATAGTGTATACATTCTCTCAAACATCTTCAAGCCTATTACAAGGGTGTTCAATGAAAATCCAATGAAGGATTTATTTACTATTATTTTAAGAAAGTTGACTTGGTGCTATATAAAAATCAACATAATGTTAATTCTACACCAAGAGAAAAATGAAAATTCAATCCAAATTGGATAGGACCTTATTTAATAGATGTATATTTTATATTAGAAGCATACAAGCTTCCTATGATAAAAATAACACCCCTAAAAGAACCTATCAATGCTATAAATTTGTATGGATATTAAATTAATTTTTTTATCATCATTTTGAATAGTATGTTGTATTTTAAACCATGCATATTTGATTAGATAGATGTTCTATTTTTATCTCATATTGCTTCATTATTGACAAACATTTACATCTCTTGAATTCTTTGAGTAACTTTTATAATTGATTATTACTTAGTGTGCTTACTATTGAATAATTTATGTGGAATGTTAAATTACATCATCATGAGCATTTGATTTTATTCAAATGAGGTCTTAGTGGAATTGAGTTTAACACATGTACACTTAGTCAAAATATAATATCTAATTAGATAATTAAGTTTTGTTATTTAGTTAGCTCACATCACTCATTTACATATATAAATTAGATCATTATAGTATTTATTAAATAGTCTTAACCAAATTATTTAATATATAAAAATTATATTCAATTTACCATTTTGGAAATGTAATACATGTTATTACAATAAAAATTACACATAGTGCTAAACCATAAAAAATAAGACAAAAACAAGTAAAATATGCTCACATATTTATCATGGTGTTTATATATATTACCAAATCACCATATTGACAAAATGTGGTGTGTCATACAAATAATACATCATCATTTAAGTAGACCTATGGCTACTAGAATCTTTGAGAATTGGTGGTGGTGGTCAACATGAGATCATAAATCATGAGTAAATCCATGCCAACACAACATGTAGCTCACCTCTAGTCTTAGAATCGGCCAAAAGGGATGTTATGGGATTCTTGTGAAGATGATCTCTCTCTACTTGTAACCTATCAAGCTCCTCTCATACGATGGATTGTGCCTTGCTCACAATAGGAGCTTGATCTCTCTAAGTTATCAGATCCTCATATGCCATCCTCTATCATGATAAAGGCTCAAATATATCTACATGACGCCCTGCACCCTATGGTGGGTAATAATCTACATGTACTATTTGATGGAGAGGCATCTCTAGAAAACTATTTTCTAGTACTTGACCTATGAATTTGAGCCAATCTTGAGTAGGTCAACTATAAAATAATGAAAATATAGGATAAAATTGGATACAAGCATCATATAAAACATAAAATTAAAGTATAACATATAAAAAGCATAGAATAACAACCATAACATATAATACAACTTGGATCGACAGTTCATTAGTCACGATCTTGACATTTCACTACTGTGCCTAGGATAGACTCCCTCAGGAGGCTAGGGGTATGGTGTGGGCTACACTATTTCTCTCTCCATGCTTGTAGGTGGGTAGTCTCTTAGGTTTCATAGGACATTATTGAGATATATGAGGATGATATGTACGTATCTCCTTGTTGCAAGTATGGATGTGTTTGGTGGTATTTTCATTGATGTCAACACACCCCAATTTGATTAAAGATGATACTTGTATAGTTAAGATACTGTAGAAGTGCTTAGAGTACATAGAGCTATATTTATGAAGTTGTAGCTATTTTTTGCCCAAGTGCTTTTGAGAAAATTTAAGAAATAATAAAGATAGTGTTGAGTGTGTGGTCTGAGTGTGGTCTGGTATTGTGCTTTACATTTCTTCTCTATTGATCCTATACCTGTGTAGATCTAAGGTATTTTTCATGAGCTTCAATGGATAATATATCCCAAGTTTTAGCTTCTAGATCGATGGAGAGTGGAAGATATGTTCACCCATATGTGAACTAGTTTGATAGAACTATTTGTTTGTGGGTTGGGATAAATATTTTGGCTCCATATTCTTCTAGTGGTTTGTTCTAGATCTTGTAGATATGAGAGATAATTCATACTAATTTTTTCTGTGTTCTGAAAAATGTGCTTATGATTGGGCACTTCAGAAGACTTGCTCTAGAGCTCTTGTGTGTTGCTGGTCAATCCAATTGGACTGTTAAAGAATATTTTGTGCATGAAGATTGTTGTAGTTGTTGTGAATGTACCTGAAGGTTTCTTAGAGATGGTCAAATGTTTGGTGAAGCATGTTGAGTGATCCATGTGTGATGATATTGCTGGAGATGCACGTACTTCAAATATCATTGGTGTTTTCATTAGGTCTAGCCGACATGGTGTCTACACATTACATAAAGATTTTGCATCAAATTTAGTAAGCTTGTGATTTATCAAAGATGTTGTTTGGGTCCTAATTAAATGTGTAATTGGTCCTCTCTCATTCTTATCCACTACGAGAATGTTGAGTAGCCGACCTAATTTGAATTTGTAAATTAAAGAATGTTGAGCTGGCCTTGGAGAATGATTCTAGAATTGAAGAAGGTATAAAAGCAAGTCAAGATGTTGTGAATTGAAGACAAGCAAGTGAAGTGTATGAACAAGTGTGAAAAGTATAGTGTGTAAGAGCGAATCAAGGCATAAATAATTTGATGTGTTTGATTCCTGAAAGTGGTGAGCTGATGGTGTCTACAATCTTTTGATCAAGCTACAAATGTGTGGAACCTTTGTGGTGGATCTTTATTTATCTTTTCTTTTTCTATAAGAACTAAGCCTCCTTCTAGATAATGAGTCCTATTGTAGGTAGTGAGCCCTCTAGTAGTCAAACTTTGTATTTGGTATTGTATTATTACTATATTGTGAGCTAATCCTCACCGTGGTTTTTCCCTCATTGGGTTTTCCATGTAAATCTATTGTCTTTGGTGTTTGTTTTTTGTTATTTACATTTCATGTTTACACTTAATAACAAATTGATTTAAAGTGGAATTGATCTTAAGGTTAGAAATAAAGAAATTTGGTACAACTGATTCACCCCCCTCTTAGTTATCTTGTGTATTTCAAAAATTGGTATTAGAGCTTTGGTTCCTTAGTGAAAATATTAACCGCTTGAGGTAGATCAAATGCCACACAAGTTGCAGATCCCTATCTTTAATGGAGTTGATTGTAGTGATTGGAAAGAACAGATGAGAGGTTATCTAGTTTCTCTTTGTTTCAAGACCTGGAAAGCTATGGAGACAAAGTATGTTGCACCATTCACTTGTCCTTCCTCTACAGATGAGATTGCATCTTATGAGGAGAATGAAAAGGAAAGGTAAGTTATTTTCAGTGCTCTATTTAAAACTGAAATGACAAAAGTTATTTCTTTAGGAATTGCTTATGAAGTATGGGAAAAATTGATATATTTTTATGAAGGAAATGATAGAGTAAAATTATCAAGGAAGCTAATAGCTAAGTGAAAATTTGAGAACTTGAGAATGGAAGAGGGTGAAGATATTGCAAGCTATTATCAGATAGTTGAACTTGTAGCAAATGATATCAAGAATCAAGGTGGTACCATGTCAGATGAAAATATAATTGACAAGATATTGATGAACCTACTAGAGAATTACAATGACAAGGTCTCTACTATTGAAGAATCATATGGTCTAAAGACATTTACTAAGGAGAACCTATTTGGTATCTTGACTACATTGAAGATGAAGTTTTTTTCAAGAGATTAAGGAGAAAATTGAAACAACCTTTAAAGAAATGAAGATAGGATATGACTCAGATGAAAATGATTCAAAAGAGTTGGAAGAAAACCTGATAAGGAAATTGAAGAAAGGTACTAGTAAATATAAAGGTATGTTTCCCTTTAAGTGTTTTAGTTGTGAAAATATTGGTCATTATGCCTCAAGATGTCCTAATAGAGCTACACACAAGAAGAATGAAAATAATAATAATAGTTACATAGACAGGAAGGATATGAAGTTCAAGAAATTGTATTATGTTAGAGAAGATGCAGGAATTTCTGATGATGAGTATGATTTTGAGGAGGATAAAGATGAATTTTTATTTATAGCCTTGGAAATTAAAGTTGTATCTGCTAACCATGGAAGATCTGCAAAGGAATCTAGTCTTGAGAGCAAGAAGGATGAGATGGAAGGTACTCTAGTGACTGCATTTCATGCTAGATAGGATGGAGACTTTTGGGTAATTGACAGTGGGTGTTCAAATCATATGCCTGGAGATAAAAGTAACTTCAGTAAACTTGGAAAGTATAATGGAGGAATACTTATATTTGGAGATGATTCTGGTGCTAAGATTGTTGGTAAAGGAACAATTAGTTTTGATGGAAAACATAGTACTGATGATGTCTATTATGTTAAGGGTTTAAGGCATAATCTTTTAAGTGTTGGAAAAATGTTTAGCAAAGGATTTGAATTTTTTATTTCAAGATAACACCTATGAGATCATAAAAGGATCCAAAATTGTGGTAGTAGTAGGAAGAAGAACTCATGGAAACATCTATCAACTTAAGAGTGGTGATGGTCAGTGTTTTGTTTCATAGACTAATTAAAGTTGGTTGTGGCACCAGAGGATGGAACATGTAAATTTCAACAATCCGATTAGCATCAATTCAAAGGAAGTTGTCAAAGATCTACCTAGAATCACAAAGCCTTCAAATTCAATTTGTAGAAGTTGTTAGTTGGGAAGAAAAACAAGAAGCAATTTCAAAGGAAAGGAAAAATCATCTACCAGAATGCTGGAATTGATTCATAGAAACCTCTATGGTCCGACAAGAACATAAAGCCTTAATGGTGACATATTTTATGCTCTTGATTAATGACTTCTCTAGGATGACATGGGTTACTTTTCTTAGAGAGAAATCTCAATCTCTTGATATATTCAAGGTATTCAAGGCAATTGTAGAGAATGAGGTAAACATGAGAATCAAATGTTTAAGGTCTGATAGAGGTAGAGGTAGAGAATTCACTTCTGGTGAGTTTAATGCATTTTGTGAAGAACCCCTCAACAAAACAAATTTGTGGAAAGGGAGAACTGGATTGTTCAAGAGGCTATCAAAACTATGATGAAAGAAGCAAATGTTCCTAATGTGTACTAGAGAGATGTAGTCCACACTTCTATTTACATTCTTAACAGAGTTCAGATAAGAGGTAACAACAATAAGACTCCTTATCAGTTATGGACTGGTAAGACTCCTACTATTAAATACTTTAAAGTGTTTGGAAGAAGATGCTACATTAAAAGAGATGATGAGAATCTTGGAAAGTTTGATGCTAGATGTGAATAGACTAGTGGAAATAAGTGAAGTTGAACAAGATGATCCTATCTGTGGGAAAGTGCAAGAAGAAGAAAAGTAAGAGAAAGAACAAAGTGATGAAGAGGAGATTATGGAACCTGCACCTAAGACTCCTAAATATGTATAGAGAAATCATCTAGAGGAATAGATAATTGGAGACATAAGTGAAGGTGTAAAGACAAGAAGAAAAGTGATTGAGGTAAAATTGTGTTTAGTTTCTAAGATAAAACCTAAGACTATGAGTGAAGCATGCAATGACGAGAGTTGGGTTAGAGAAATGAAAGAGGAATCGCAATAGATAGAGAAGAATGATACATAGGAACTAGTCCCTAGATTTGTAAACAAGAATGTAATTGGTTCAAAATGGGTATTCAAGAATAAGTTGAATGAATATGGTAAAGTGGTAAGGAATAAAGAAAAACTTGTATGCAAAGGTTATTCACAGGTTGAAGGAATACATTTTGAAGAGAAATTTGTACCAGTTGCAAGAATGGAGGCCATTCAGATGTTCTTGTCATTTTTAGCTCATAAAGAATTGAAAGTGTACCAAATGGATGTCAAGTCTACATTTATGAATGGAGAATTGGAAGAAGAAGTATATATGAAGCAACCAGAATGATTTCAGCTATTAGACAAACTGAACATGGTTTTCAAGTTGAAAAAGGCACTATATGGACTTAAACAAGGTCCGAGAGCTTGGTATGCAATGTTGGATAGATACTTGACATAGAAAGGATTCAACAAAGGCTTTTCAAACATCAATATTTACTTCAAAGTCGAGAAAAAGAAAATATTGATAGTTGTGGTATATCTTGATGACATTATCTTTGGTGGAAATGAAGGTATGTGTAAGAAATTTGCAGAGGAGATGCACACAAAGTTTGAAAAGTCTATGATTGGTGAGTTGAATTTCTTCCTTGGACTTCAAGTAAATTAAACTGATAAGGGGATATTCATTTCACAATCTAAGTATGTTAAGGAATTGCTGAAGAAGTTTGGAATGGATGACTCCAAACCAGTCTGTACTCCTATGGTAACCAGATGTAAGCCGAGTAAGGATGATGAATCTTCTAAAGTTGATTAGAGCATGTACACATCTATGATTGAAGGACTACTGTATCTTATTAATACTAGACTAGATATCATGCATGCAATATGTTTAGTTGCAATATTTCAAGTAGAAGCTAAGGAAGCACATGTTACAACTGCAAAGAGGATATTTAGGTATCTTAAGGGAACTCTAGATTATGGGCTATTGTATCTGAAGGATAATGATTTCACATTGCATGCATATAATGATCCAGATTGGGCTGGCTGTGTAATGACCAAAAGAGTAAAAGTGGTAGTGCATTCTTCCTTGGAGGAAGATTTGTTTCATGGTTAAGTAAGAAACATGATTCAATTTCTTTATCCACTATAGAAGTTGAGTATATTGTAGAAGCATCCTATTGTACACAGGTACTTTAGATGAAGTAGATCTTGAAGGACATAGGTGTGATGTGTGATGAGCCTATCTCTATCTTTTGTGACAATACAAGTGTAATAAACATTTTAAGGAATCCGATGATGCATTCTAGGAAAAAGCACATATCTATCAGGTATCACTTCTTAAGGGAGAAGGTGTTGTAGAATGAAGTTAGACTTGAATATGTACCTTCCAAGGAATTTAGCAGTTATTGCCCCTCCTATTGTGAACTAGGTGCACATGGAGGTGCATCAGTCCAATGGATCTATAGATTCTTTTGATTTGGACTGATGATTGTGGTCTACTCCTCAGGAGGAGTAGAGAGGTGCATTGTTGCAGTATGTGATGTGGGTTTATTCCTAAGGGGGAGTAATCAGAGCTTAATATGGTAAGAGTTCTCATACAAAAAAAATCCTTTTCCATTGATGTTAAAGGGGGGGAGAAAGTCATGTGAAAAAGCTGAAAAAGGAGAGAGTGTCTTGTAAGGAGAAGAGAGAAGAAGCATGAGATTGTGTATGCTATCTTTGATGGTTTTTCGCATCATGTGTTTCCATCAATGACAAAGGGGGAGATTGTTGCAAGTATGGATGTGTTTGGTGGTATTGTCATTGATGTCAACATAGTTTAGTTTGATTGAAGATAGTACTTGTATAGTTGAGATATTGTAGAAGTGCTTAGAGTACATGGAGCTATATTTATGAAGTTGTAGTTGTGTTTTTCCCAAGTGATTTTGAGAAAATTTTAGAAATAATGAAGGTAGTGTTGAGTGTGTGGTCTGAGTGTGCTCCAATATTATGCTGTATATTTCTTCTATGTTGATCCTATGCTTATGTAGATCTATGGTATTATTCATGAGATTCAATGGATAATACATCCTAAGTTTTAGCTTCTAGATCGATGGAGAGTGGAAGATATGTTCATTAGTATGTGAACTAGTTTGATAGAACTATTTTTTTGTGGGTTGGGAGAATTTTTTTGGCTCCATAGTCTTGTGGTGGTTTGTTTCAGCTCTTGCAAATATGGAAGATGATTCATATTGATTTTTTCTATGTTCTGACAAACATGCTTGTGATAGGGTACTTTAGAAGACTTGCTCCAGAGCTCCTATGTGTTGCTGGTTGGTCCAGTTGGACTGTTGAAGAATATTTTATGCATGAAATCTGTTGCAATTTTTGTGGATGTACCTACAGGTTTCTTAGAGATGGTAAAATTTCTGGTGAAGCATGTTGAGTGATCCATGTGATCATGTTGATAGAGTTGTGTGTACTTCAAATATCATTGGTGTTTTCATTAGGTTTGGCAGACCTTGTGTCTACACGTTACATAAAGATTTTGCATCTAATTTAGGAAGTCTATGATTGATCCAAGATGTTGTTTGGGTCCTAATTAAATGTGTAATTGGTCCTCTCTCATTCTTATCCACCACATGAATGTTGACTAGCCAACCTAATTTGAATTTATAAATTGAAGAATGGTTAGCCGACCTTGGAGAATGCTTCTAGGGTTGAAGATGGTATCAAAGCAAGTCAAAATGTTGTGAATTGAAGACACACAAGTGAAGTGTTTGAATAATTCTGAAAATCAGAGTATGTAAGAGCGAATCAAGGCAGCAATACTTTGATGTGTTAAATTCCTAAAAGTAGTGATCTGATGGTGTCTACATTCTTTTGATCAAGATGCAAATGTGTGGACCCTTTGCGGTGGATCTTTATTCATCTTTTATTTTTCTATAGGAAGTGAGCCTCCTTGTAGATAATGAGTCCTATTGTAGGTAGTAAGCCATTTTATCTAGGAAATGATCCCTTTGGTAGTGAGCCTTTGTATCTGGTATTGCATTATTACTATATTGTGAGCTAATCCTCATTGTGGTTTTTCCCTCATTGGGTTTTTCCATCAGAATCTAGTTTCTCTGGTGTTTTCTTTTTGTTATTTTCATTTCATGTTTACACTTAATAATAGATCGAGTTAAAGTGGAATTGATTAAGGTTAGAAGTAAAGAAATTTGGCACAACTGATTCACTTCCCTCTCAGTTGTCATGCATTTCAACATTGCTTAGGGGCATCTCTATACTCCTCATGATCCTATCGACCTCTCACAATTGTTACACTTCACTTATTATCCTCCCCATCAGAATCAATTCCTCCCACATCTCCATCATCATATTCATCCTCATCCTCATGATCCTCTTGATATCATAGACAAGGCCACAGATCACCAGTAGGATGGTCAATGATAAACACACGATCTAAATGTGTGATATCCTATCATATATGACATACAACTATAAATTCCACATTATTAACATTTGACATAGGATGTCTATCCCACTCCTCATCATATGAGTTGCTGAAATGGATGTTTTTGATGGTTGGATGGGGTATGTCCTATGGTCTAGTAGTGCTATGATTCAATCTCAAATAGGTTAGTTGAATGACATGTGCAACCTAAGTGAGACAAATAAGTGGTCTTGTTGTATCCTGGCTAGCTATTATGGTGATTCTACCCAAGCTCCTCGAGTCCTATAAGCTCTTGAGACATTGTCCTTGGTAACTAGTTGATCAAAAGTGACATGCTAGTATAGTAAATATCTATACTACCAAGGCCTCATAAGTGTATATAAAAATACATGTGGATAGTTCCATGGTGCCTCCATGGGATATCCCATGAGTCTTGTGCAAGTGATGTGCTCAAATTCCCACACTTGTAGTAGTGTAAAAGTCATGAGACTCTAGATCTCATAGTGCACAAATAGATCAAGGTCATAATATACATGTGCCAACATACTTCACACCTAAGTAAAAAATGTTTGCTACTCCTCCATTGCCTAAAACATATGAAAAAGGCCGCCATGTAGGCATGCGCCTCACCCATTTGGTGATAAGCCTAGTGCTATTATGGTGATCAAAATCCACTGAAGATGAGGTACATTGGTTCCCACATGTAGTAACCATCAAATAATAATCTTGGCCTTACCCTTGTAGGGATTCATGTCCAATACAATAATTTTGATCACCAAGGATATCCTCAGTCTATGTATTATCATTTTTGGCAATCCTACCTCAGATGGGTAGTCAAAGTATGTGGTATAAATCCTCTAGCATGATGGTCATCTCTCCTATCAAAAGATGGAATGTAGAGGTTTTTATATCTCATCACTCCATGATGTTAGAAAATGTACCTCAATTTACTTGCTTGGACCTCTATTAAAGGCTTGATGAGTTTATGTCTCTATCGCTTTACTGCGGTGTTCTCTTTTGGTCGGCTTGACCCATTGGTCACTAAGACTTAGGCTGATTGGTGAGACTCCAAGGGTTGTCACAGACATAGGCTGATGGCCATGGAGTTGGTCAAATGTTAGTTGGCCTCGGCTTTATCGACAGAGTAGTCATTTATCAGTGGAAGGAAATGCTATGTCTCGCCGATGTGTCGATGTCTTGCATCAATGACTACTATCGGTTTCATCAGACGGTCTTGGCTACTTTTCATGGCATTTGAAAGCAAGTACCACTATTAACCTTTTTGTTGAGTGGAATTTCCTGTACGCATGACGTCTGGCATCTTGTCAAGTTGTAAGTGAAATGAAGATATGGTGGGCCCCAAGCTGCTTTATGCGAAGGGTTTTTCTAGCCGTGGACAATTGTTTGCATTTAGGAGTTCCCTGGGGAATCTAGGGGATGTCGTTAGAGATTCCCCAAAGGAGCTCCAAAAGCTTCCACGTAGGTTAAGTAGAGTGCACGAGTGGTGGAAACATGGCAACCTTAGAAGCTCGTTCCAATCGGGCTCATGGGAATCTTGGAGATCCCCTTCTGGATGCTCCAAAACCTCTTGAGTAGTGGACACATGGCTTGTGCAACCCGATAGAGTTAGTAGTTGGTGTTTTGGCGATAGCAGATTATTGCCAGCTCGGAATGTGATGAAACTGTTAGCAATGGCGAAGGCTTTTTGGAGCCTGATAACAATTGACTGACCATTGCTCGGTCAAGGGGTAGAATGAATAGTAGTGCGACACATGGAATTTTCTCATTGGTTGTTTTTGCATCATTGTTGCAAAACAACATTTTTTGCCGGAAGTTGGATTGATGAAAAGAGATTTATTAGGCAGTCTATTGAGATCGGATTTTGGCACTTGGCAGAGCCTGAAGTTGGTAATCTCTCTACACTAAATTTATTGCTAGGTTGGCTCGATGTAGAATTGCAGATAGATCTGATTTGAGATTGATTTGGCATGTAAGTGAAGAACTAAAATTAATGCACCCTAATTGGTCATTGGATGAAGAATTGTAATAGTCGGGTTTTGACAAGAATTCAAACAAATTAGAAAAAAAGAAGAATATGGAAGAAAAAATGTTGATGATTTTTTTGTATTAGCTATATGCCGAAAGAGCATTGTAATAGTGAGTGCATAAAAATTCAAGTGTTGTTGTGAGATAACTATCAGAGAGTGAGGGCTATAACTTTGTATGTAATATTTTTTTTACTATAATATAAAGTGTCTTTCTCATGATGTGGTGGGTTTTTTTCCCGAAAGGGTTTTCCCACGTAAATCTGGTGTTATCTCTGAGATCATTTTATTTATGTTACTCTTGTTACCCTGCATGTGTTCATCTTAAGTGTTTTAAATGTTCTAAACTGGTCTTTGCACGTCTCCTATTTGGTTTTAGTGTTAGGAAAGCATTTCCGCACTGTTGCTTTTCCTTACAATTGGTATCAGAGCCTGGCCAATTATGTTATCCTTGTTAGTAGGGCTAGTTTTTTCTGCTAATACTATTCTAGTGGGAGTCTTGCAAATTTATAACCTAGTTCCATCTATGATGACGAGTACACCAGGAAGAGTTGATATTGAGAAATTCAATGGTGGAAACTTTGAGTTGTCAAAACTCAAAGTGGAAGACCTGTTAGTGGATAGAAACCTCTGGGTAGCAATGTTTGGAACTATGCCACAAGGTATGAAGAAAGAATAATGGGGCCTCATAGATAGAAAAGAGAGAGGTTTGATAAGACTTTTTCTAGCCGATTCTGTACTCCTGAATGTACATGAGGAGAAGTCTGTAGTTTCGTTATGGAAGAAGCTTGGCAATATTTATCAGGGAAAGTCTCTGGTAAATAAGTTATTCATGAGGATGAAGTTGTACTCCTTGAAGATGGAAGAAGGTTCATCTATTGAAAACCATCTGAACTTGTTTAATATGAGTTTTTCTCAGTTGGCATCTGTGGGTGTAAAGACTAAGGAGGAGGATCATTGCATGATCTTGTTATGTTCGTTACCCAACACTTGGGATCATCTGGTGATGGCTATTGGAAGTACGACTACTACTTTCAAGATGGAAGATGTGGTTGCTTTGCTATTGTCTGAAGAGATGTAGAGGAAGTCTTCTAAGATGGAAAAAGAGGCCCTTGTTGTTCGAGGTAGATTGAAGGAGAAAGGCAAGAAGATGGACAAGAAGTCCAAATCTAAATCTATAGGGAGATCAAAGTCTCCTGGTAAAAAGTCCAAGGTAAAATGTTGGAATTGAGGGCAGTCTGGTCATATCTAAAAGATTGTAAGGAGGAGGAGAAGAAGAAGAGTAACTCTTCAGATAATGACTCTTCTTAGAGTGATGTATATGCCTTCATTGCAGCCTTGGCAACTCAAGTATCAAATGATGTCTGGTTGGTTGACTCGGGTGCATCCTTTCACATGATGTCTCATAGAGAATGGTTCACCAAGTATGAAAAGTATGATGGTGGAAAGGTGTACCTGGTGAGTGATTCAACATTGGATATTGTTGGCTGAGGTAGAGTCAAGATACAGTTCCCTGATGGTAGAATCAAAGGGATTGGTGGCATACTGCACATACCAAGTCTAGCTCATAACTTACTTTCTACTAGTAAGCTGAATGATGCTGGTGTAGAAGTTTCTTTCTCAAGTAAAGGATGTAAGATGGCTAGAGGTGCAATGGTGCTAGCTAAGGGTGTATGTAGTGGCACTCTGTACAAGCTGGATGCATGTCCTGTTCAATGCAACAACACCTCTATAAAGTCAAGCAAAGTTGTTCGTGTAGATGAAGATGAAGATGCTTCTCTAGATGCAAATTCAATGGAGCTGAAAATCCTAGCAGAGAAGATCATGTTGTGGCATCATAGACTTGGTCACATAGGTGAGAAAGGTTTAAAATATTTGAAAAATAAAAATCTTGTTGAAGGGCTTGTAGATTGTAATCTTGAGTTTAATTTCTGCGAACATTGCATTTATGGAAAGAAACAACGTGTTTCCTTTTCCTTGAGTTCTCATAAATATTTTGGTGTACTAGACTATGTTCATTCTGATGTGTTTGGTCCAGTTAATGTTCCTTCATTATCGAAGTCTAGATACTATGTTTCTTTTATTGATGACTACTCGAGAAGGGAATTTATATACTTTCTTAAAAGTAAATCAAAAGTGTTCAATCATTTTAAAGAGTTTAAAAACTTGGTAGAGAATCAAACTGGAAGGAAAATAAAATGTTTGAGGATGGATAATGGCAGTGATTTTTGTTCTATAGATTTTGATAGATACTGTAAAGATCATGGGATTAAAAGATATCAAACTACACCTTATACTCCACAACAGAATGGAGTTGTTGAAAGGCTAAACAAGACATTGATGGAAAAGGCAAGTAGTATGTTGAGTAGTGCTGGTCTGGAGTAGATGTTCTAGGTTGAGGCTATGGCTACAATGTTACCTGGTAAATCATTCTCCTTTCTCTGCTCTTGTTGATAAGACACCTTTGGAAGCGTGGTTTGGTAAGAATCCCTCTCTGAGACATGTTCATGTCTTTGGATGTGAGGCATATGAATATGTTCCAAATGAGAAGAGATCTAAGTTGGAGAAACAAAGTTGTTAAATGTATCTTCATTGGCTATGGTGTTGGTGTGAAGGGATACAACCTTTGGAATCCTACTACTGAGAAGTTTTTGTATAGAAAAAGTAATATTTCATGAGATGAAACCTTCTATAGTTGATCCATAGCTAGAGATAGATTAAAGAGTAAAGAAGAATGATGTAGTTGAGATTCCCAAAACCCCAGAAAAGGGAGAACTGCATGGTGTGCCTAAAACTAAGGAGAGCTCTAGCAGCTCTAAGAGTTCTAAAGATGAAGAATCACAACCTCAGCCATTGAAAAGGTCTACACATAAAAAAAACAACCTAATAGGTATGGTTTCTCCATTTTGGATTAAAACTGTGCCTATGTTTTAATTACTAGCACTAAGGAGCCTAGCACTATTAAAGAGGCAATTAATATGCCCGATGCAAATTATTGGTTGGAAGCCATGAATGAAGAAATGGAATCATTGGAAAAGAATGAAACCTAGGATTTGGTACCTTTGCCTAAAAGAAGAAATTATGTTGGTTGTAAATGGATATTTAAGAAGAAGACTGGTCTTGAGCAAAGTGCTGAGAAGTATAAAGCAAGGTTGGTTGCAAAGGGGTATTCCCAGGTAGAGGGAATTGATTATGGAGAAATTTTTTCCCTTGTAGCTAATCTAACATCTATCAGATTTTTGTTGTCACTTGCAGCCATGTATGACTTAGAGATCAAGCAGATGGATTTGAAAAAATTGTTTCTCCATGGAGAGCTGAAAGAAGAAATTTACATGTCCCAGCCTGAGCATTTTGTTGACAAAGGTAAAGAAAGCCTAGTCTGCAAATTACATAAATCTTTGTATGGTTTGAAGCAGTCTCCTAGAATGTGGTACTAGAAGTTTGAAATCTTTCTGTTGTCTATGGGATTTGTGAGATCAAAATTTGATCATTGTGTGTATTATAAACCTGAAAATAATCATGTGCTTATTATTACCCTATACATGGATGATATGTTGTTCATAGGAAATAGTAAGACTATGATTTTTGATCTTAAGTCTCAGTTGTCTGCAAAGTTCAAAATTAAATATCTGGGTGCAACAAGGTATATTCTAGGGATGGAGATAACCAAGGACATAAATGGCAGAAAGCTTTGGGTCAACCAGAGTAAGTACATCAACACTATTCCAGAGAAATTTTATATGAGTGATTGGAAGTAGCTAGTTGTTCCAGTTACCCAGGGAACAAAACTATCTGTTGAAGACTGTCCAAAATCATCTACTAAGATGGAGGACATAACCAGAGTGCCTTATCCAAGTTTTGTTGGAAGTTTAATGTATTCGATGGTCTATACAAGGCCAAACATTTCCCAAGAAATGGGAGTACTCAACTGATTTATGGAAAATCCCGGAAGGACACATTGGGATGTTGTAAAGAGAGTGTTTAGATATCTAAGAAGTACCTTAGAATGTGCTCTATGTTACCATGGAAATTTGGTTGCATCATAGAGAACTCTCACCATTTGTGGATATGTGGACTCTAATTGGGCAGGAGACATTGACATTAGAAGATCCACTAGTGGATACACTTTCATATTAAATGGTGGTACAATCAGTTGGATGAGCAAGTGATAGGTTGTAGTCACTTTGTCCATGATGGAGGAAAAATACATGGCAGTGACTCATGCCTGCGAAGAAGTTATTTGGCTCAGTCGTTTGTGCTCTGATATTGGTTTTGACGTGGGGCATATCCCTATTTGTTGTGATAGTTAGAGTGCTATTTTTTTGACAAAAAAACCAACTTTCCATGCTAGGACAAAGCATATCGATGTGCAGTATCACTTCATGAGAGATATGGTGGAGGATGGAAAGGTCTCTTTAAAGAAGGTGGATACTCCGAAGAATGTTTCTGATGCCTTGAAAAAGCTAGTAAGCACAAACAAGTTCAGATGGTGTGCAAGTTCAATGGGCCTTGGGGCCTATGATCATCAATAAATTCGAAGTCTGGTGGAAGCCAATAAGTCTTCGTCAAGTGGGAGCTTGTTGGAAAATGTGCCTAAATTTATTGGCTTGGACCTCTGTTAAAGGCTTGACGAGTTTATGTCTCTATTGCTTTACTGTGGTGTTCTCTTTTGGTTGGCTTGACCCTTCGGTCGCTAAGACTTAGTCTAATCATTGAGACTCTGAGGGTTGTCATAATGATGGGACAACAGGCATGGAGTTGGTGGAATGTTAGTTGGCCTCTTCTTTATCGGCACAATAGTCATCTATCGATAGAAGGAAATTCTATGTCTCATCGATGTGATGATGTATTGCATCAATAGATGCTATCGGTTTCATCCAATGGTGTTGGCTGCTTTCTGTGGCATCCGAAGGCAAGTACCGCTGTTAACCTTTTCGCTGAGCGAAATTGCCTGTGCGCATGATGCATGGCATCTTGTCAAGTGGTGGGTGCAACAAAGATATGGTGGGCCTCAAGCTACTTTATGTGAAGGTTTTGTCTTGCTATGGACACTTGTTTGTAACTTGAGAGTTCCTTGGGGAATCTAGCGAATGTCGTTAGAGATTCCCCAAAGGAGCTCCAGTGGCTTCAAAGTAGGCCAAGCGGAGTGCACGAGTGGTGGACACATGGCAGCCTCAGAAGCTCATTCTGAGCGGGCTCATGGGAATCTTGGAGATCCCCTCTTGGGTGCCCTGAAACTTCCTAAGTGGTGGACATGTGAGCCTCAAAAGCTCATTCTGGGTGGGCTCATAGGAATCTTGGAGATCCCCTCCTAGATAAACTGAAATGTCCTAAGTGATAGACACATGGATTGTGGGACATGATAGAGTTTGTGGTAGGTGTTTTGGTGATAGCAAATTATTGTCATCTCAGAATGTGATGAAACTATTAGCGATGGCGAAGTTTTCAAAGCCTGATGATAGTTGACCGATCATTGCTTGGTCAAGGGGCAGAATGAATAGCAGTGCGACACATGGCATTTTCTCATCGGTTGATTTCACATCATTTTTGTAAAACAACATTTATTGTCGAAAGCTAGATTGGTGAAAAGCGATTTATTATGTAGTCTATTGAGATAGGATTTTGACGGTTGGCAGAGCTTGAAGTTGGTAATCTCTTTGCACCGAATTTATCACGGGGTTGGCTTGATGGAAGATTGCAGATAGATCCAATCCAAGATCAATTTGGCATGTCAGTGAAGAACTAAAATTAATGAACCCTAATTGGTCATTGGATGAAGAATTGTAATAGTTAGGTTTTGACAAGAAGTCAGGTAGATTAGAAAAAAATCAGAATACGGAAGAAAAAAGGTTGATGAGTTTTTTGTATTAATTGTATGCCGAAAGAGAATTGTAATAGTGAGTGCATGAAAACTCAAGTGTTGTTGTGAGCTAACTATCAGAGAGTGAGGGCTATAACTTTGTATGTAATCTTTTTCTTACTATAATACAAAGTGTCTTTCTCTTGGTGTGGTGGGTTTTTTTCCCAAAAGGGTTTTCCCACATAAATCTGGTGTTATCTCTGAGATCATTTTATTTATGTTAATCTTGTTACCTTGCATGTGTTTATCTTAAGTGTTTTTAATGTTTTAAACTAGTCTTTGCATGTCTCCTATGTGGTTTTAGCATTAGGAAACAATTTCTTCACTATTGCTTTTACTTACACATGAGTACCATGAGCATAGTGTCATTGTACCTCATTAGAGGCATATTTTATACCCAATATAAGCTAATTGCATATAAATGTTACTTCTCTATGATAGAAAGATTTGTGGCCTAATCTCAAACAACTGAAATCAAATGCCCTCCCAAATGCTCTTGCATATGTGGTGGATTCTATCAAACAAGAGAACAAAACAATCATTGTGATTATTATATTTAAAATGATAAATAGACATCCAATAATCAAATTTAGGTGTTAAAACTATGTGCCCAGTCAGGGGTCCCCTTCTTAGTCTAGGGTTCTCATGATGGTCTAGGGTACCAATGTAGGTTTGTGGGACCCTCAAAGGTCTAGGGCACTCAAGCTAGTCTAGAATGCCCCAATTTCAAAAAAACCTATAAAAATGCATAAAGTAACTATCTAAGCTAAAATTAAAACTTAAATTTAACTCACCTCTTGTGTCAACATACCCCATGCAATGTGATCTCTCAATG
The DNA here is from genome assembly GCA_007115665.2 of Sequoiadendron giganteum. NCBI lineage: Eukaryota > Viridiplantae > Streptophyta > Pinopsida > Cupressales > Cupressaceae > Sequoiadendron > Sequoiadendron giganteum. The sequence continues at coordinate 188,153,459 of CM021108.1, forward strand.
CCTTGAGTCTTGGAATTTGACATATTGTAACATCTTTTCTCCTAGGTCTTGTACTCTTCTTCCTTTAGGTTCTCAAACTACAAGTGTGAAAATGAATGGAAAAAATATTAAAAAGTTATTACATATAGATAAATTTAGCATTAGGTTTCTCATACCATACTCTATTAAAATGAACATAACTTGAGCTTGTAACGTTTGATTTTACTGTCATCTCTTGTATGTGAATCATAGTTATGCTCTCATTCATGTTGTATTTATTTTTCCATGGTGTTATGATTACATTAATTTATCATAAATATTATCATCAAAACCCTAATCAGTTCGATGTGGAAAAATTGCTACCCTAATTTTACCTCCATAGAGAAAGTGAAATTAGGGGAGAAAACATCTACTCTCAAATTTCATTCTCTATAGAAGTTTTAGAATAATTCATTTTTCAAATGTGCATGATGAATTGTAAATTTTTTAATGATTTGGTTTTGTAGGATGTGGTTATTAATGTTGTGGTTTGTAGATTATTGCATTAGGGGCTTCATTCTCTTGTTTGGAAAATAATCTACATCATCTATAGTATCCTTTTATGATTTGATTTACTTTCAATACTTTAGCTTGCATATGAATGTAGTTTTGTATGGCTACTAAAGTGGGGGCTAAATGTAGCATAAAAAATTGTACTCCCTTTCAAGTGAAGGTACAATTTCATGCTCTATTTAGAACCAACTTTAGTGACCTTTCACGTCAATACATTTAGACATACCCTAGCCCTATATTTTCCTATCAACCAATAATAATATGTCTATACTACCATAGAAAACACCTTATCGGTTAAACATAATCAAATTAATTATGAAAAGTTCCATCACCATAAAAAATACTTGATTTTAGCAGACTCTAAACACCTAATGAATTTTTTTTGGAGTGTGAGAAAGCTAATCTAGGGATAATCAAATTAATTATGACAAGTTCTGTCACCATCAAAAACACTTTATTTTAGCAGACTCTAAACACCTAGTGAATATTTATTAAGTGCAAAAAAGCCAATTTAGGGTGCACTACAACTTAGACCAACTATATTTTTTGAGAAATTTCATTAATCATTTTTGTCCGTCTCTAATTTTGGGGATGTAATTTCAAATTTGGGCCTTGGTAGTAATTTAATCCCAAAAAATTAATTTAAATGAGTTAGCCTAAACTATAATTGATCCTAAGTTCCATTATATAAACATGAACTATTATTTAAAATAAAGGAAGATAATTACAAGATAGCTACAGTTAGCCAAAATATATTTCAATTTACAGGTTCTCAATAAGAATTTTAAATTTAATCAAGTTTACTACAATGATTAGAGTTTTATGCCAATGGAAGAACATGATGAATGGCTTTGGGCCTCTTCAACCACCTAATGACTTGTTTTCAAATTGTTCTCATCTTCAAGCTTCAATATCTACTTGTTTCCCTAAGAAGGGTATTGTTGCATTTTAGATTTTTGTAATGGTATTTAACTTTACCTTGGGTTGAACTCATTTATGTAATTTAGGAATCCTTTCCTAACACAATAAAGTAGTGTTTTTAACACTTTTTCTCATTACAACCTTAGATTCACTTAAGGTTAATAGAACACAATTTTTTTAGTCAATCAATTGACTATTTATAGAGCTATAAATACCAAAATAGGGGTTTTACTTAGGAAATTTTTTATATAGACATGACTTTCCCCTATTTGTTGTGATTCTTGAAATTTCATATCCAAAGACAAAGATTTTTGAGCACGATTGCAAAAGGTAGATACGGATTTACATGCTTGTGAAGCTAGATCCAAAAAAGGAGCTTCGTATAGGGTGTACTACACCCTAGATTGGATATTTAAGCCCCAAATTGTAATAATAGGTGCAAATTACCCTTCTCTTCTTAGCTTTTCTATTTTTTTTTATAATTGAATTTTTTTATTGCAAAATAATCATATTTTTTTACTAGGTCTTATAGTCAAATCAATTTAGTAAATAAAAATTAATTTCAATCAATTTTGAAGGAAATAAAGAACTATAGCTAGGGTAGATTGACTCACCTATTAGGTTGCAATTCAATCTTATATCTTTTCCAATTTGTCTTATAATATTTATTGGAAAATGGTTTAACTTGGTGAAGATACACACTAATCCTAGGATCCCTTTTTCAACTAAGCACTTTAGTTTTTCAACTTGAAACCAATGATGTCTACTATTAGGTTGAGAATTATAGAGGTATCAAATATAAAATTATCATTTTTTAGTTAGTACAAACATCCACTATTCCCCCAAAACAATAAAAAATTTAAAAGATATTTAGATATATTTTGATTCCTTAAAATGTCTCATGCTACTCTTTAGTAATACTTTCATGGGGAATATCAAATAATCCAAATTCGTAGAATGTCACAAACCTATACACTAATTGACTCTTATTTATAGAGCATAGTAAATCATTTTTTTAATACTTTTTTAGTTTACCAAATTTTGAAATTTTAGACAAACAACAACTTCTAACATATGAGAAAAATAAATCCAAAGAAAAACAAAAATAAAGAAAAATAAATTATGCATAAAATTTTATGCTATTTACAAATTTCAAATAAAGCTTTAGGTTTGGAAATAATACCTCAAGGAATAACCATTTACATGTATTGGAATAAGCTCAATGATATGATCCAATTAAGCCTTTAGTTTCTCAATGTTTTTGGTAGAGGAGTTAGACTTGTTTTATTTTCCTTGTACAATTCTTCCTATATCTAATGTAAACTACTCTTGATTTTCCATCTTCCTCTTATTAAATTATTGTTTCTTCTAACACTCACTGATAAAGATAGTTGGTTACTTCCACCATTTTTGGTCCCTCTCTCTTTGTCTCCTTAGGGATTCTTATGTTGTTTGAGATAAAAAATTTCTTGATTGGAGAGGAATTTTTGGTTTGGAACATTTAATGCTTACCTTTTGAATCTACTACTAGAAGAGGGAGGAGTAACCCTTGTAGTTCCTAACTCATAGTCAGAATAACCATCTCAACACATGGAAGAGAACCCAATTTGGGGTTTGATGCTACAAATGTTCATATTAGATTAGTAGGTATTGAAGGAATTAGTTGAATGGGGCCTTCAAGAATTGTAGAAATAATACTCCTACATCTAATTAGGCTACTTGAGTGGAAGCTTCTTTTGATTTGATGGCTTAACCTCTTAGGTATTTATCTTCCCGATTAAAAATTTATTGTAGCCATCTAATTTTATTGATTTTTTCTTTATTTTATTACTATTCTAGTTATTATATGTGCCAACTATCCCCCTTTCCTTCAAATATTGAATACATTTATTTAGCCATTTTTGACTAGTATGTAAGATATGCCTTTCCACATCCTTAATTAGAGATAATTTTTCTTGAGATAAATCAAGGGATAGGATAGGTTCATCAAAAAATCAATTGAGCTCATAACTTAAGGGCAACACCTTCTCACCATCTTCCTTTTTTTTTAGTGGTACCATGTGAGTGCAAATTTTTCTCATTTAATTCAATGTCAGTTTTGGTATATTTTTTCTCATACCATGTTCATCTACATAGTCAACCAAATAATCTTCAATATGAGGTTCATTTTTGTATGTTTGGAAATCCACCTCTCCAATCTACCCATTGGGTTGTAGTTTCATTCCACATTAAACACTTGCAATTTTATTAGGCTTTGTTGAACTTTTGAAGCCTTGACCATGTTGAGGTTCTGAAAAAAATACTAGCCAACATATATTAGGTGTGGAAGAATGAAGGAGACCTCCAATTTTTTTGTCTTTGTTGTCAATGATTCCAACATTATTTTATAACTGATTATCTTCCCATCTAGTAAAGCATGTTCATGGTACATTGATCTGGTAATTTGGTCCAGAATCACTCTGAAGTGTATATCAGATCATGCAATTTTGATATGTTCTTCAAGAGTCTTACATGTGGTCATGGTCAAAGAATCAACAATTTTAGTTCAATTGGTTGAAAGATCTAAATGAAAGAAGTTCAACTTACATTTTTGGTGTGCTTCTCTTTTGGTTGACTTGTTCATGTAGTACACGTTTCATGGAGGCCTATTCTTTAGGTCTAGGCTGACTTAAATTGTGTCTTACATTTTTTATATTGAGTGCCAAAGAAGTTTTGTTTTGTGGCCAACAAGATATTCTGAGTTATGTACGTTTACATCCAATTATGATGACCTAATTAATGTATGAACTGTGTGTATAATGTAATATCCTTGAATTGAGCATATATATTTGAGATATACACAGATGTAAAAATAGCGACATATAGTGAGATAGAGAAGATGTGATAGAGCAAATATATGTCATATAATTTTATTGTGAAGCGGGTTATAATTGTTTCTACAAACTGGTATTGAATATTTGTTTTGTTGAACTTAATTGGAACTATACTCAACACTCAGAAGGTGCATTCCTTTTAGTTCACTTTTCTAGCAATGAGCCATATCTTTTTGTATTAAGGTAGTAAGCCATAAATTTTGTACTCCGATTATGAGCCTTTCAAGGATAGTGTTTCTTGACAATGAGCCATGCAATATTTTGTAACTAGTTATAATATATTGTGAGCTAATCCTCACCATGGTTTTTCCCACTTTGGGTTTTCCTCATAAAAATATTTGTTTCCAAGAGTTGTGTGATGTTATGTTTATTTCCATGTTTTTACTTACTATGACAGGAAGATTCATTGCAATAATTGGATGGTTAGGAATCAATTGGTTTAATAGAATATTGATTCACCCCACCCCTTCAATATTTTGTGTGTTCAAAAATTGGTATCAAAGCTCGATTCCCTTTGAGAAGCTTAACAAGTTAAGGAAGATCTTGAAGATTGAACACATGGATGATAAAAAGTATCCTCTTCCTCCATAAGAGATCTCTACAATAGAGGAACTTCATGCTTCTCTTAAAGATCTAGACAAAAGTGAAGATGAGAAAGAATCTCTAAAGAAAAACTTGAAAGAAGCTAATGAATGCATCAAAAAACTAAGAGAACTGTAAATCAAGAAATTCAAAGAAGGGCATAGAGAAGTTAGTGATCAGTTAAAGAAGGCTAATGAAGACATAAAAATAATAAAGCTATAAGTGGAAGAAAAGAAAAGAATTGAAGAATGCTAGAAAGAAAAAATTTAGAGAAAAAATGAGTAATACACCAACCTTAAACAAGAAGTGGTAACTCTAAGAGTTGACATGGAGAAAGCAAGAGCTCATCAAGAAAAAATTAAGACAAGCACTAGAAAGCTTGATGAGTTGATTGCATTTGTTGACATCCAAATAGGATGACCTAATTGATGTATGAACTGTGTGTATAATGGAATGTCCTTGAATTGAGCATATATATTTGAGATATACATAGATGTAAAAATAGCGACATATAGTGAGATAAAGAAGATGTGATAGTGCAAATATATGTGATAGAATGTTGTTGTGAAGTGGGTGATAATTGTTGATAATTGTTTCTACAAAATCGTTCTGAATCTTTGTTCTCTTGAAATTAATTGGAACTATACTCAACACTCAGAAGGTAAATTCCGTTTAGTTCAATTTTCTAGAAATGAGCCATATCTTTCTGCATTAAGGTGGTAAGCCATAACTTTTGTACTATGATTGTGAGCCTTTCAAGGACAGTGTGTCCTGACAATGAGCCATGTAATATTTTGTAACCATTAATAATATATTGTGAGCTAATCCTCACCATGGTTTTTCACACTTTGTGTTTTCCTTATAAAATTATTTGTGTCCAAGAGTTGTGTGATGTTATGTTTATTTCCATGTTTGTACTTACTATGGTAGGAATATTCATTGCAATAATTGGATGGTTAGCAATCAATTGGTTTAATAGAATATTGATTCACCCCACCCTCTCAGTATTTTATGTGTTCAAAAATTGGTATGAAAGCTTGATTCCCTTTGAGAAGCTTAATAAGTTAAGGAAGATCTTGAAGATTGAACACATGGATGATAGAAAGTATCCTCTTCCTCCATAAGAGATCTCTAGAATAGAGGAACTTTATGCTTCTCTTAAAGATCTGGACAAAAGTGAAGATGAGAAAGAATCTCTAAAGGAAAACTTGAAAGAAGCTAGTAAATGCATCAAAAAACTAACATAACTGTAAATCAGGAAATTCAAAGAAAGGCATAGAGAAGTTAGTGATCAGTTAAAGAAGGCTAATGAAGCATAAACAAACTAAACCTAGAAGTGGAAGAAAAGAAAAGAATTGAAGAATGCTAGAAATAAAAAAATTAGAGAAAAAATGAGTAATATACAAACCTTAAACAAAAAGTGGTAACTCGAAGAGTTGACTTGGAGAAAGCAAGAGCTCATGAAGAAAAATTTAAGACAATTACTAGAAATATTGATGAGTTTATTGCATTTTAGAAACCAACTAAGGATAAAAGTGGTCTAGGACTTGAAGAAGGCAAAAGTTCAAAGGAAGAATCAAAGCAATGGAAGATAGATCAAGAATCATAGAAGCAAAACTGAAAGGATTCCTATTCGACAACCTAATGCTCAAAGGTACCCATATTTCAATGACACTTATTTTTCATGCAATAAATTTTTTCACAAGGAAAATAAATGTATAAGTAGAATGAATCAAAATGTTGGGTTTAAACAATTGTTTGCTTTTAATAAGTTTGGGCATAAAGCTACAATGTATATAATTCAGACAATGATGAATAGATTCAATATTGGTAGAATGACTCAATATTTCCAAGACTCTTGCTCTATATGTTGTGATTTTGGACATAAAGATATTTAGTGCAGATCAAGGATAAATCCAAATCAGTTTAGTAAAAAACAAGCCGTGTGCTACACCTACAATAAATCGAGTCACATTTCCAAATTCCGCAAAAACAAAATTGAGAAGAAAGCTAATCTAGAAAAAAAGAACAAACCTGTGAACAAAGTGGATCCTGCTAAAGTAAGAAAAGAAATGGAAAATATTTGGAAGAAAAATGAAGAACCTGAGAATAAGGATGAGTCTAATGCATTTGTACTAGCACCTCATGCAGATAATTCTTCTAAAAACTCTACCCAACAATAGTTTTAGGGGGAGAAGTGACTTGGAAATCTAAGAAATCCCTGACATAAGAAATGTCAAGTAGTGACATGAGGATATATGGTGTAAAGAATCATCCTAAATATGTTGAAGATTTGGCATAAAATATGCAAATCCCAATAAATTGGAGAGCATCTTAGGGTTTATATTGTATTCTACAAATTTTTTATCAACTTTTTGAAGTTGGAGTGCTTTTAACGCAAAATTAGGGAAAAATTTGTAAAAAATAAATTAATAAATCAATTTGAATTAAGACACATTTGGAAAATTGGAAGAAGCAGAGAAAGCTAAAGAAAGTTGAAAAGTGATTTAGAGAAATAGGCATCAAACCCTAGTTTTTGACAGAGCTTGAAAAGGTATTTACTATTATCTGAACTTTGTGGATTCTAGTTCAAAGCTACTTTACAAGTAATTTGAAGAAAAGAAATGGTGACTCCTACTATTGTAAAATTTTCCAAGATACCCCGGCCTAAATTCAAAAGGTATTCCACAAAATTCTTGGAAATGGACCCCTTGGGTGTGTTCTCACACATTCTAGTTAAGTTTTTACCCACTGAAGACAACATAACATACATTCATGAAAATTTGGAATAATTTAACAATCAAATACTTAGGTATTTATGGATGGAAGAATTGATATGAGATGATCATTCTTTGAAATATGAATATGAGAACCTAGTACAGAAGAAGCTAGATGTGCGGAATAGGTTCCATAAATTTTCAAATGAAATGGACTCTAAATTTGTTAGGATGACACTAAATAGGGTGCATGATAGATATATGTCGACAAGCATAGTAAGGTTAATCACCAAGGACATGATTCAAGTTATAACTAGTCTTTGTGCCACTAGACCTTTTCCAGTGTTGAAATCCATGATGAATTATGCAGTTATGAAGCTAATTGTAGTGACATTTGATGACAAAGCTTTGAACACAACCTATCACAAACCTAGTTTTGAAGTATGCTACTATCATGACTGGACAAAAAATATATTTTGCAATCAAGGGAATTCTATGTCTATGACAATAATTCATACCACATACAAAATGGTAGTAAATAGGAGAGACTATGATATGTATGAGTTGCTCTGACAACAACTTATGGAGAATCTGACCCTGATCAAAACAAAGAAACACTCCTCTAAGTTTTGGACATTGGTAGTTTGTCTACTATTTTACTTTTTGAGGCAGTTATCAAGGAGGAAGAACATCATATGGGAACACAACATGCTATTTTCTCATCAAATTTTTGAGCACCTGTATAGTATTGGAGACTTCCAACCATAGAATAATGCATTGATTGAATTATTTGTAGTTTTCCAAAATGATATGCATGGAAGGGAAATGGTTCCTAGAAGCTTGGTGAAAAAGTATGCAAAGGACATAACCTTTCTTGTAAAAATTGAGAAATTCATCATGGAAGTAGTTGAACCCAAAACTCTCTAGATACAATGATTGGGATATGAGGTTGATGAACATGCTTAGAGGTTTATTGAAATATTGGTAAGTAGTCCAAGGGACCCCTCAACTTATGAGGAAAAGGATAAAGAAGTGAATTTAGAGACTTTTGCATCTCATAGAGCAAAAAAAACAAGAATGAATGTTGAGGAATTCTTCCAAGGGCCATCCACTAAAGAGGGTATTGATGCATTGAAAGAAGTTCTTGATGAGAGAAAGTCCAAGGCAGCTAAACTATCCTATGGACCTAGGAAATCTGAAAGAAATTCCACTGTTACTAAAATTACCTCTAGTGCTTCTAAAACAAAGAAAGGAAAGAACAAAGAACACAATACTTTGACATTAGCTAATGAATTTGTCTCCACCGGACCTAGTACTCATGCTTCTAAAAGGAAGAGCATATGCCCTGTTGCACCAACTATTACTCCTAGAAAAAGAAGAGTAAAGAAACGGGAAAATAGGAAAAGAAGTTTAAGTGATGTTATACAAGAAGATATTGATCTTGGCATACTAGAAGAGCATCATTTGAAAAGAAACAAAAGAAGGATCACTTCTACTAGTAATGTAGAAACATAAAATAGAGTCAATATTTCTATAGATGAAGAGATGGACAAAGAAGAAGACTCTTTCAAAATTCACGTGCATGAAAAGAAGAATGAAGAAGGAACATTTGATCCTAAGGAGGACATGCCTGCCTCTACTTTGATAAGTGATCAACAAACTTTAAATCTAAGATCCTTTGTAAATAATATGATAGATGTTGAAGATATTATGCTGACCACCCAATTTTATGATGAATTCAATGATGAAGATAAAGAAACGGTAATTAATTCTTTCACTTAGTACATTGTTATTTGAAATTTGAGTATGGAGACAATTCAAAAGAAATTGACTAATGATGTCTGGAGAGTGTTAGTACAAAGAAGGAAAGAGGCTATAAATTATGATGACAAGATGAAAAATGATTCCTTGATTTATTATGCATCATCTTTATCAAAAGAAGAGGCTGCTAGTTTTTTTAAAGAATGTTCTACTCTATTTAGAGTCAAACAAGAGTTTGTTGGTTATTTTTTTGGGAACCAAACTTAGTCTTACCACTCACCTATGAATATGCCAAAATTCAATAGTTAGCAAGGGTAAGGATTGGTCAACACATTAGAAAAGGTTTAGAGGCCCTCATTTCTTCACTTCGAGCTCTGTGAAACCTAGGAGGGTGATCCCTAGCAATATTTTGAAGATAATAACCCTATACCATTTGTATCAATAACACTGCAATATACATAGATGATTGTCATATAGATGCCCAATTAGTAACTATATCAAATAATTTGGCTTCTTCTCAAACATAACTCACTCTTAGAGCATGAGAATGGTAAAACCTCATAACTTTGTAACCCTTTTATAGAATTTTATTTGATGAATGGGTAATAGCCAAGTTAATCAACAAAGTACAACATAACTACTTAAATTAGTCTAGTGCCTCATCCTTGGAATGGAGTCAATATCAATACCTACATAAGATGACAGTAATTTCCACACTTGATAATATATGAAGCTCTAAAATGTTCCATTATAGTATTTGAACATTGTTCTCTAACCCTTACTTCATACTAACATCCTAGTGTTAAATTTAAGACAAATTTATAGCCATATTAAAAGCATGTACGTTAATTCTTTGAATTAATAAACAAGAATAGAGCCACACATCCATATGAAATTGATAGATACAAATAAGATAACCTTTATTATATTATTCATAACATGTAAAAATAGTACATAGGAGAGAAAAATGGTTTTGAACTTGCACTATTACTATTATGTATTGCTAGCATTACTAATAAGATTACATATGCATATTAATAGACTTAAGCCTAAGAAATATCACTAGACTATTTAGTAACCTTTTAATTCCTATGTGACAAAATATTGTAATAACTCACTACCCTTGATTCATTTATAGGCCCTGGAATCCCATTTATAAAAACATGTGAGCAACAAGAAATAGGTCGAATTACAATTACATCTGCATTTGAGGGAAAATTTCACCCTAATTTAAGAGATTCCAATAATGATTACACTTAATCATTTTAGGTCAAGGGGAAGAAAAAGACAAAAAACTCCATGTAGTCAATTGAAGAGGACAAGCCAACCTTCCAAAATACATCATTCAATTATGCAACATCACCAAAATCTCGCATCCATGTAGACAAAAGAAGATTATCCACAAATATTAGAGGAAAAAACTCACACACTTCCTGGAAAAAGCATGTTTTCCATTAAGGATGCAGATTCCAACACTTCTCCATCACACTAGCCCAAAATATTTCCATGTCAGCACCAAAGACAAAAAAAACATGCTGAAGAGGATGATCTCGATGTTGTGGTAATGGTGTCATCAAAAACAAAAACTTGGCCAAGACACTACTCTGATTCGTTATCATCAAAGTATGCTCACCCTCTTCATGTTTGTGCTGAAATTGCAGAAGAAACTACTTCTCCCTCATCAGAATCTTTAGACGACACTAAAGAAAGAAGGTAATGGTCGTACTATGGGTCAATATCACCTCCACCCTCTGAAGGGTTATCTGAAACCTCAATAGGAGAAATGTGCCTCCCCAGGTATGCCTTATGATACTTGTTTCTTTTCTTTTCTCTCTTCTCAGGCTCAACCAATTCCTTACCTTTAAATTTGACCAATTTTTCAAAAATGGTCCTACTCCTCAAGTGGTAACTACTCTTAACACCACCCTTATTAGATTTCTTATGTGCTTTCTTCTCCATTGGTGTTTTAGAAGCTCCCAATATCTCAATTTCACTTTCAAGAGCACTATCTGGGGACTCAAACGAATTAAGTCTCCTAGACCTTCATACAGGATTGAAAGACTCACTTGGTTTACTCATTGTTACAATGAACAAAATGAGAACAATGAGACTCCTAATTTACAAAAAAACCCTTACAAGCTTACTCTTAAAAAGACTCTTGATGATCAAACAACTCAAGCCTCCATAGTTCCCATTAACTCATGCAATCTATAAACCCTCACCACCCTAGGATTCAAAAACCCACAAACTCATATAGTCATAATTGAAACAAGTAGGTATGAGTACCTACTTACTCGAGGAAAATCTTATCACAATACCTCTACAACCATTTACCAAAGAAAATCTTTGCTAACCGTCACACGAATGCAAGCTCAATTTTTATCCTCTGATTGCAAAATATGAAGAAAAATATGGCTAGTAGTCCTCATTATATCAAGCAATGTAAGTGTGCCAACAATTAATACTCAAGGAAATATTGTGTGAGGAAGCTAACGATCAACTACCTAATTTTTGAACCTCAACCATTGATCACACATTGAGATAAAATCAATGAATAATTAATCAAGGTGATTAGTTATGACAAAGCTAATTGCATGCACTTTATACCTTTTCCTTAATAAAAAAAGACCAAGTAGATAAACATCCCCTCTGTTTAGATAATAATTATATACTTAGCATTAAAGGCCCATCATGTCATGTTTATCCACTCACCCATAGGAAATAATCCACTTGCATCTCATTGCCACAAGACAACAAGGAACAATCATGATTTAATCTCAACAAATCTTCCCGTACCCTACCTTAATTCAATTTCACCTTCTCGTGTGTACTAGCATTTGACATAATCGACGGTTGCAATTAAAATATTTTCCAAAATCTTGAATACATTCCCAAAGAAATTAGTTCTAAAATGGTGTTGTTTTAGTCCTCGGCCAAATTTTAGTAATACTTAAATTTCAAGTAAAATACATTTGAGCACTTTAGATATTCCACATGGCAGTTGCTTACTTCCATGTTGAGAACTTGGATGCAAGGGAGGGACCCACATGATATAGCGGGGAGCGGTCAGGATTGACCCATGTCTTCCCTATCAATCGTTGATCCTAGCTCCATAGTAACATTCACTCTCATCCAATCCAAGTGGGCCCATCTAAAAGGAAACAAGTGTCAATTCGCTCGCTAGCCCGTGGAATTTTAAAAATACTAAATAAAATCAAACGGGGTTGTGAGGAGCAGTTGAGATGCAACCATGTCACCCAATGACCACCATAGATTTCACCTTCATATTGCATGCAAACCATTCAAAGGAACATGGGTTTTATAGTGTAGAAGATGCATGGCTTGCACCCGCTAGCTCATGCAATTAAAATAATAGAAAATGAAATAGAACAGGAACATGGGAAACAACTCAGATGAAGACACATCTCATGAAATTGGTCATTGATTCCATAAAGCTCCACCTGTTGACCTTTTGAAAGAACTGGTCCCACCGATAGATATGTCAGATGGCAACTACTTGCCTTCCTGTGTGAATATTTAAATTAAAAATGAAACAAGATGGGTGCATGGGGAGTGGTCAAGATTTTTTCACGATGATTGAATAGTCACCACACAATAAAAATATACACATTTCACAATAGTTAGCTTTTACAAGATGGCCATAACTAGGTAGATGACTGTTGGGCTCATGAATATATGGATCAAGTCCTAAGGTAAATATTAAAACCCAATCAAAGACTTAGGAAAATTATTTTTAAAGAAGATCAACCCTATAGAAAATAATGACAACATTTTAAAAAATACTACGAGAATCATCTAGTATCATTAGGACTTAGGGGTCAATAATAGAATGAACTTGATGGCACAAGTCACAACTTAGACAATTGAGAACCTACACCAGAGGGTCAATAACAAAATAGAATGCCAACAAGGACCCTCAAACTTAAGATTAATTTGGAAGGTTTTTAGCAACACAAACCTAAAGCATTGGTGAGGAACATAACCCTAAGCCTAAGAACAAGGGTCCAAGCAAAATATTGTAAGACGTAAAATGGAACCAAAGAGAATTTTTTGTGGGGTTCCACGAGTGGCTTCTATTGGGGACATCTATTCCTCAAGAATAAAGCAAGATTCTAAAATCTTAGGTTGATGTAGACCAGGCATAGAGAACAAAACTAGGACTTGCCCAGACCAAGCAAGAAGACTAGACCAAAATAACCAACATATGTACAACATTTACATAGGCCACAAAAATTAAAACAAGAGATCCAATATCTGTCTTCCTTGAAGCCTCATCTGAAATGCAAGATTTTACTCTTCATTCTACATTTTACCACACTTCAACTTCAGATTGGTGGCCCTAAGCCCCAAAAATTAGGACTAGTACTTGCCCCTGTCAAAACCTTCTTTTCCACTATTTTTATCATTTTAAGGCTAGGAGAATTCTCATGAACTACCCCTTTGTTGATCACACTGCAGATACAAAAATCAATCATTATGAACATAGGTCTAAATTTATTATTATCATTGTCATGCATATCCAACTGAGAACTGCAATCAAGCATTGATTGAAACACATGATTAGTGTAGCATTCTATTTGAATCAACTTAAAACCATATTCCACCAAATTCACATCCAACTAGATAGGAAAATTAAATCATTCATAATCCATCTAATCATTATCATCACATAAGCTGATATCAAACTCATTTTTCTCTTTAAATTGAAACCCCTTATACATATTCCTTTCAAGAGTCCCATCTAGGGGCACATACTCTGACCCTTTGAAATGATATTGCAACTTCATTTCAAGTATTCCAAGGTCATAGTCATTTGATGTTTTCCCCACATCAAACACACTTTCATTTTATGTAATGAACAAGAAATTTTCATATTCATTAGAGCAATATAAACTAGTTATGTTGTTAAATGCTCCACTTCCTTGGGAAACTAAGTTATCAAATCTTGTAGAATTTTTACCTTCATTTGGATCAGGGTCCACTCCACAAAAAGCATCATCCATACCATCCCAAGCATCAAAGAATATCTCTATTTTAGGTTCATGAATATGGTTCAAGTTATTGTTTGTATTAGCAACCATCTCAAAGAAGGATGTCTCATAAGATGAGCTAAATATTTTAAGAATGATAAGGTCAATAACAAGGTGCCCAAATGCTTCCCCAATTGATGAACTCACTAGTTATGGTATGAAAAGTTTGTTATCATTTGAATGTTTCTTGTTAGAAACCATACTTGTCTCTTCACTTCTTTCCTTCTTAATACAATCCTTCTTAAATACAACCTTGACCATTTCTGCTAAGACACTCACATATTCTATTTTTGTTTTATATGGACAATCATAGATAATCGAGGCTTGATCTTATTGGTCAATAACACAACTCTCATAATTATTATCACTAAAATCAAGCTCAAGACATTGAATACATATAGTCTTTTCTTGAAATTCATCATCAACCATACTACTAGCACTTTCCAGTTCTGGTACAACCAAATTGCATTCCAAGAATTATTTATAGGTATTTTGTTCATTCACTGGTAAGGAAAAATCCTTGCGAGGAATGATGTTGTTACACCCTTAAGGTTCAAAGAATTCCTTCAGATCATTTTCACAAATAGATTCATAATCCTCATAAGAATTATCAAAATTATCATTTTCACTATCTAGGTTATCAATTTTCAAAGGTACATAAAAAATACTTGCAAATCTCCCAATGTCTCCACCTACATCACTAGAAAAATGCTCATCCTCTAAAATTTCCCTATCCATTACTTGGATAGATCTTTGATCCTTATCCATAGGGTGACTACCACTAAGATTTCAAATTTTGTATGTAATCATACTTGGCCTCCTCAACAATTCTAATACAACCAATTATTTGATCAAAATACTAAAGCTTCAATTATTTGGTTAAAGTACTAAGACCTAGCTCATAAATGTCACAAAATAAGTCAATACATACTAGATCTGTAGTTCTCAACTTTTGAGAAATTTCCAACAAGGCATCCAAGAACCTTGCTAACAATTCATATGGTGGTTCTCCCTCATATCTTTTCATGCTAGACAATGTTTTAAAAAAGAACATCTTATCAACATTGCTTAAAATTTTCTTAGATTCATCATGGACCTGTCTATGATTATTATGCTACAATGTTGAAAGATCTTCAAAAGCATCATTACCTTGATCTCCTTTTTCATTCTTTTGAGTTTCATTTATATGATGTGCTTTAGGACAATAAACACTTGCAACCATATATCCCTTTCCATTGAATATCTCATATTATTTTCAATATCCATTTCTATTTTATATGCATTCTTCAATATTAAGGGCTCCTTATCACTTAATGGATAGCCCATCTTATTATCAAAGGCACCCAGATACAAAATTAAACATTTTGCATTAGTTGGTCTCATATTTTCAGGAAAACTTCTTAATGCCCTTGTAAATCTAAGATTGAAAGCTCGAATCAATTCCTCTTCATCCTTTTGGTTTCCCTAAAATATTTCCTTATTCCATTGGGATTAATCCTTTCATCAAATTTTTATATGAATTATACCATTAACTCAGTACATGAAGGGATAAAACATACTGGAAAATATGAAAACTAGTCTCTGGCATCTCCCTTCAAATATTGAACAAATAATTTCATGACAACATCTTCATGATCTATCTCATAATCTTCCATCAAATATGAGAACTCCTATAAATGGTGAGATGTTTATTCTAAGCTCTGACCCTTGAAATTTGGCAAACATTTCCTAGCTCTATTAGGAATGGGGTTTAGGAAACCTTGAATACCATTAAAATTTAATGGTCTATATCTTCCCATATAGAAAATTATTTTATGACATGACAAGGGTTGCACATTATTCATGTTTACATCATGCACCCCATAGGGATGTACAAGTGAATGGTACATTTTTATACACCCCCTTACAAACTTTAAACATCAACCCTACAGTTCATCACTGCCCTATTTCTTGCTTCTATCATGACCTTAAAATTTTAAAATGCACAACTCAAATACATTTGTATCTGAAATTCTCTCTAATGGGAAGATTTCAAGAACAAGCATACTTCATCAAGTATAACACAAAAACTTCAAATTATAGCTCAGAAGTATGAAAATATTACCACTATCATTCCCTTATTAGTCTTTAATTCACTTAATAGGGAATCAACATTCTTTCCAACTATTACATACGATTTTCATAACAAGTTTATGCTCTATGAAAATATAAATATGGGAAGTACCTGGATGTATTGTAACCACCTTGAAAAATGCTTCTAATTAGAAAATTTTGCAGATCTGAATCTTTCATCACATCTTCATTAGGTTTTTCATAGAGTCACTACCTCTCTTCATAGAGGACCAAGCCTCAAGCAATATGAAGCTCATTCAAAAATGAATTTAATTCTAGGTCTCCCCCAACAACATATCACAGAAAGATTTCTTATCCTTTCTCAGCAAATTTTCGTTATACCTTTTTAGGAGTTCTTCAAATAATGCACACTGGTGTAGAGATTTTAGAGTCACCACCCATAGTTAGCGAGATTATGAAAATAGTCTTGAGTTATAATTGATCTCCAAAGGATTCACAATTCCACAACAAGTTCATGAAACATTTATGTGATTCACTTATGGACATCACAACTATAGAACTTGGGGGATAATATACTTATCAAAAAAAACTAATCTTCATTACTTGCAATCTCTAGTTACATACTATCCTAAAACCTCAATGACTCTCTAAGGCACAAAACTATTCTATCAAGATTTCCTTAGGTCATCCCTAGTGGAGTCACCATTTTTGTTGGTGACTCAGGTGGGAAAATAAGACACCACAATTGTCAATCTATGTTCACAAACTATTTTGACATAATTTTAATGACTCTTTTGAGGCAAGATGATCTTCTACCATAATTTTCTCAAGTTATCCTAGTGGATTTTCCATTTCTATTGGTTATTCTTTTGGGAACCAAACTTAATATTACCACTCACCTATGAATATGCCAAAATTAAATGGTTAGCAAGGGTAAGGATTGGCCAACACATAAGCAGAGGTTAAGAGGACCTCACTTCTTCACTTTAGGCTCTGTGAAACTTGGGAGGGTGATCCCTAACAATGTTTTTAGGATAATACTCTTATACCATTTGTATCAATAACACTGCAATATACACAAATGATTCTCATATAGATTCCCAATTAGTAACTATATCAAAGAAGTTGGTGGCTTCTCAAACAAAATTCACTTTTAGAGCATGAGAATGGTAAAACCTCATAGCTTTGTAACCCTTTTATAGAATTTTATTTGATGAATGGGTAATGACCGAATTAATCAACATAGTACAAAATAACTACTTAACTCAGTCCAGTGCCTCATCCTTGGAATGTAGTCAATATCAATTTACCTACATAACATGATAGTTATTTCCACACCTAACAAAATATGATGCTCTAAAATATTGCATTATAGTATTTCAACATTGTGTTCTAACCCTTACTTCTTACTAACATCCTAGCATTAAGTTTAATACAAATTTATAGTCATATTCAAGCATCCACATTAATTATTTGAATTAATAAGCAAGAATAGAGCCACACATCCATCGAAAATTGATAGAAATAAATAAATTAACTTTGATTATATTATTCATAACTTGCAAAACAAGTATGTATAGTAGAGAACAATGGTGCTGAACTTGTGCTATTACTATCATGTATTTCTAGTACTACTATTAAAATTACATATGCGTATTGAAAAACTTGAACCTAAGACATATCACTAGAATATTTAGTAAAATTTTAATCCCTATGTGACTAAAAATATTGGAATAGCTCACTACCATTACTTCTTTTACAAGCCCTAGAATCCCATTTATAAAGACATGAGAGCAACAAGAAATGAGCCAAATTACAATTACATCTGCATTTGAGGGAAAATTTCACCCTAATTTCAGAGATTCCCATAACGGCTACACTTAATCATTTTAGGTCAAGGGGAAGCAAAAGACAACAAACTTCATGTAGTCAGTTGTAGAAGATGGGCCAACCTTCCAAAAGGCATCATTTTTTGATGCAACATCACCAAACTCTTGCGTCCACATAGACCAAAGAAGATTCTCCACAAGTACCAGAGGTAAAAACTCATACACTTCCTAGAAATAACATACTTGTTATTGAGGATGTAGAGTGAAACACTTATCCATCACACCAGCCCTAAATATTTCCATGTCAGGACAAAAGATAAAAAAACATGTTGAAGAGGATCGTCTTGATGCAGTGGCAATGGTTTCATCAAAAACAAAAATTGGGCCGAGACGCTACTCTGATTCGTTAGCATCAAAGTATTCTCACCCTGTTCATGTTCACACTAAAACTAGAGAAGCATCTAATCCCTTATCAGAGTCTTCAGATGACACCAGAGAAATAAGGTAATGTTCATACTTTGGGTCAGTATCACCTCCACCCTCTGAAGGGCTATCATAAACCTCAATGGGAGAAATGTGCTTCTCTAGGTATGCCTTATGGTACTCATTTCTTTTCCTTTATCTCTTCTCGGGATCAACCAATTCCTTCCCTTTAACTTTGAACAATTATTTAGAAATGGTCCTACTTCTTAGGTGTTGAAAAACTCTTGACACCACACTTCTTGGATTTCTTGCACACTTTCTTCTCCATTGGTGCTTTAGGAGCTCCCGATATCTCAATTTCATTTTTAATATAATTTTCTAGGGACTCAAATAGATTAAGTCTCCTAGACCTTCATATGGGCATGATCGAATCACTTGGCTTACTCATTGTTACAATGAGAAAAACAAGAAAAAGGAGACTCCTAATTTGTAGTAAAATCCTCACAAGCTTACTCTTAAAAAGACTCTTGATGATTAGAAAACTCAAGCCTTCATAGTTCCCATTAACTCACACAAACAATAAAGCATCACCACCCCAGGATTTAGAAACTGACAAAATGATATAGCCATAATTGAAGCAAGAAGGTATGACTAACTACTTACCTAGGGAAAATCTTATCATGATACCTCTGCAACAGTTTACCAAAGAAAATATTCGCCATCCTTCACACGGATGCAAGCTCAATTTTCAGCCTTTGATTGCAAACTATGAAGAAAAATATGGCTAGTGGTCCTCATTATATCGAGCAATGTAAGTGTGCTAGCCACTAATACTTAGAGAAAGCTTGTGCGATCATGCTAATGATCAAATACTCAATTTTTGAATCTCAACCATTGATCACATATTGAGATAAATCAATGGATAATTAATCAGGGTGATTATTTATAAAAAAGATAATTACATGCTCTTTATGCCTTTTCCTTAATTAGAAAAGCCCGAGTGGCAAAAACATCCACTCTATCTGAAAATATTAATCATATAATTAGCATTAAAAGGCCTGCCATGTCATGTTTACCCACTCACCCATGGGAAAGAATCCACTTACATCTCATCACCACAAGACAATAGGGAATGATCATGATTTAATCTCAGAAAATTAGCTCGTAGCTTGCCTTCAATTTCACCTTCTTGCATGTACCAACATATGAAAGATTTGACGGTCACAATCAAAATATTTTCCCAAATCTCAAACATGTGCCTAGACAAATTATTTTTAAAATGGTGTTGTTTTACTTCTCGACCAAATTTTAGTAATACTTTATCTCCACTAAAATCTATCCAATCACTTTAGGTATTCCATGTGGTAGTCGCATGCTTCCCCATTGAGAACTTAGATGCAAGGGTGGGACCCACACGGGTAGCAGAAAGTGGTTAGGATTGACCCACGTCATCCCCTATTAGCCGTTGATCCCAAATATATAGTACCTTTCATTATCATCCAAGCCAAGCAAGCCCATTTGAAAGGCAAAATGTGTCAATATACTTGTTAGCCAATGGAATTTTAAAAATACTAAATAAAATTAGATGGGGTAGCAGGGAGCAGTTGAGATGTAACCACGTCACCCAATGACCATTGTAGATTTCACCTTGATACTTCTTGCAAACCATTCAAAGGAACATGGGACCAATAGTGTAAAAGACACATGGCTTGTGCCCACTAGCCCATGCAATTAAAATAATGGAAATGAAATAGAGTGGGCACACAGGGAATGACTTAGATGAAGACACATCTCATGACATCAGTCGTTGATTCCATAAAGCTCCACCTATTGAAATTTTCAAAGCACTTGAACCACCAATGGATAAGACACATGGTAACCACCCGCTAGCCTGTGTGAATATTTAAATGAAAAATGAAATAGGACTAGTACACGGGGAGTAGTAGAGATTTTTTCATGATGATCGAATAGTCATCACACAACAAAAATATTCACATGCCACAAAAGCTAGCTTGTAAAAGAGGGCCATCACTAGGAAAAAAATGGTTGGGGGCATGAATATATGGATCAATTCCCAAGGTAAATATTAAAACCTGATCAAAGACTTAGGCAAATTATTTTTGGAGGACATTAACCCTACAAAAAATAATGACAACATTTTAAAAATGACTACGAGAACCATTTGGTATCATTAGGGATTGTCATTGGTAAAATAGTGAATGTGATGGCATAAGTCACAACTTAGACAACCAAGAACTTGCACCAAAAGGTCAATAACAAAATAGAATGCCAACCAGGACCCTCAGACTTAAAGATTAATTTGGAAGGGTTTTAGCAACACAAACCTCAAGCATTGGTGAGGAACATAACTAGAAGCCTAAAAATAAGGGTCCAAGACAAATATTGTAAGAATTAAAATGGAACCAAAGAAAATTTTGGGGCAGTTCAAGCAGAGTCAACATGCTTATGACTAAGGAAAGAGATAGTATAGAAAGAGTAAGACAAGAAACTTAGGACATAATTATAAGTTTGGAAAGAAATTATGGGACAAGAACAAGTTTTTCATCCCATACAACTCAGTCACATGAGCATGTTACTATCATAGAAGTAATGGATCATCCAATCTTGGAAATTTTTGGTGAGATACATGAGGTTTTAGAGACTCCTACCCCTTCAAATTATATAGAGGAGACTACATTCAAATAGCTTGAAGATCAACACAAGGATGATATAGGTAATGTAACTGAAGAAAATCATGAATCAAATGGAAACAATGGTGACAAAATTTTAAAATATTTTTGGATTCGATTGTGTATTCATTTTTTGCATCAACATTTTGGATCACGCTTCATAATGCATCGTCAGGATTAAAATTAGAGAACCAAGAGAACACTATATGGATTGTGGAAACTTGTTATCTTTGAATGGTGAGAAAAGTAAAGATGAAGGTGAAGGGAGAAAAGCTAAAAAGGGAAATGGTGATAAGGATGATGAGGATAAGAAGGAGAAATAAAAAAAACATAAATCTTCTAGAAAATCCTTAGAAGAAGAAAAGTTAAAAGAAAAAGAAGAAGAAAAGGAAAATGAAAAGGAAGAAGAAAAGAAGGAAGAGGAAGTAAAGAAATCCACCTAGGATGAAATAAATGAGGAAGAGAATACCAAAGTTGTTGAGCCATCAAAACCAACCAGAGAATCATCCAAAAGCACTCTAAAAGGCTTAGTGACAAGGCAACCAAGGACATAGCCAATGCTGCCACCTCAACTAGTCAAGTTTCCATCACATCCGGGCTATGTAGATTTGTCCAATATTGCACCAAATGAGAAAGTAAAGATTTGTGGCATTTTTTTCAACTCTGTTACATAAGAAACTACTAAATCTTACCAAAAAGGAAAAAATCTAATAAATGAAGCTATTAGGGTCTTGCAGGACATAACTCTCGATGTTATCACTAATGATTCCTTAGGACCGATTGAGAATCTAAAGTGTGCAATTGATTTTGTTAAGGAATATACCTTCAATATTAAGAAATAGACTATGAAAGATGTGGAGACAAGTCTTCTAAGGAAAATACTACTGATTCTATAAGATAAATATGCAATTGTACATGAAAAAGTGTTGCAAAATTTAAAAGAAGTGAAAGATTGTGATGAGGAAGCCCAGCTACTATTTTTTTATTGCATGTAGTGGTCCGATGCTACTGGAGGTATGAAGGAATTAATGGACTCAATTGAGTCTCAGATAGGAGATTCCTCTGAAGTTTACAAAGTTACAGATAATAGAAATTACATTGGTTGGACTTTTATTGTAGACCATTAGAAAATGTTGTTCATTCTACAAATGAAAAATGAATATGTAATAAGATGCTTTGGATATCTTGGAGATCTACTAATGTCTAGACACATCTCCATCTCAAGTGGCTTGATAGATGTAGAAATACTAGAGAAGATGAATATCATTCATTCCACTCCAGAAGAGGGAGAAGGTTGCTTAGTGGAGATGGAATCTCTGCATAAGTCTCTTACTTGGGAGAAAAGGATTTGGGATGATGGTAATCTAGCATTGGAAGAAATTCTCAAAGAGCTACAAGGTACCCCCAGCTTTTGAATATTTCTATTTTCCTATCCTTTTTCCTTGATGTCAAAGGGGGAGAAGGAGAAGGTAGAAGGTTTAGTGTAAATAATGTTTTGGTTTTAGTTTTATGTTTTTGATAGGGGAGTTGAACAAAGAGTTGAATAATTTTTTTTGTTACACAATTTTGGTTTTCAAGAGAGTTTCACTTTTGGAACATGTTGCCATCAATGAAAAAGGGGGAGATTGTTGGAAGAATGAAGGAGACCTCCAGTTTGTTGTCTTTTTTGTCATTGATACCAACATTGTTTTATAACTGATTATCTTCCCATCCAATAAAACATGTTCATGCTACTTTGATCTAGTAATATGGCTTGAAATCACTTTAAAGTGTATGTCAGCTCATATAATTTTGATATGTTTTTCAAGATTCTTAGATGTGGTCATGATCAAGGAATCAAAAATTTTAGTTGAATTGGTTGAAAGATCTAAATGGCGGAAGTTAAGCTTACAATTTTTGTGTGCTTCTCTTTTGGCTGACTTGTTCATGCAGTACATGTTTCATGAAGGATTATTCTTTAGGTCCAGGTTGACGTAAATTGTGTCTTACATTTTTTATTTTGAGCACTTTTGAGTTATGTATGCTTACATCCAATTAGGCCGACCTAATTGATGTATGAACTCTGTGTATAAAATAATATCCTTGAATTGAGCGTATATATTTGAGATATTAAAAGACACATAAATAGTGACATATAGTGAGATAGAGAAGGTGTGATAGTGTGAATCCATGCGAAAAAATGATGTTATGAAGCGGGTGATAGTTTTAGATAGTTATTTCTGCAAACAAGTGAAAAATATTTGTTTTCTTAAACTTAATTGGAACTATACTCAAAACTCAGAAGATGCATTCCTTTTAGTTCACTTTTCTAGTAGTGAGCCATATGTCTTATATTATGGCGGTAAGCCATAAATTTGGTACTTTGGTTGTGAGCCTTTCAAGGACAGTGTGTCCTGACCGTGAGTCATGTAATAATTTGCAACTGGTTACAATAAATTATGAGCTAATCCTCATCGTGGTTTTTCCCACTTTGGGTTTTCCCCATAAAAATCCTAGTGTGCATGAGTTATGTGATGTTATGTTCATTTCCATGTTTTTACTTACTACTATAGCAAGATACATTGTAATAATTAGATGGTTAGCAATCAATTAGTTTAATAGAATACTGATTCAGCCCCCTCTCAGTATTATGTGTGTTCAAAATTAAGAACTTGACTCTAACTCTATGTTTTTTTATTTCATGTGAAACAATCAATTACCTTGAAATTTTCAACAATACCAACTTGTGTTTTGCGATACTTTGGTAACTTGAAGGGTATATCAATGAGTCCTCCCAGTTTAAAGAAAGTGAATTTGGGTAATTGGATGTATGAAGTTTCCTTGCTATCAATTTCACTTTGGGCATCCACACATATTCTTTTTTATTTATCTCCCTCAATGGATTTTAACATACACATTGCAGAGGCATTATTTACCCTTCTATAATGCTTTATGGATTCACTATGTTTTAATTGAGGATAATATTTATAAACAATATTATTCCATTAACTATTTATCAATGTTCCCACTCTTGTTAATCCAAAAAAAATAGATCTAACTACAAGTAAATAGAAGATGTAGGATGTCGTGTGTATATTTTGGTTTTTTCTAGATATTTGTAACTTGATCATGCATAAAATCATTGATGGTCTAAGCCCAATGAATCTTATTTTTCATCCAAAATGGTCATTGTATATGATACATATAATTATAGGAAGAAATAACACTTGGAAACCCAACCACTCTTCTTAGTATGGTTATTATATCACCCATTTTATTTTTAAAAGACAAGTTTGTAAAAGGTTTTTGGAAATTTGGATAAGCAATTTGGTTTCTTTATCTCATCAAATTAGATCACATGAATAACCCTCTTAAATTTCTCCTCTATAACATTTAATTCTTGAGAAAATTGCATTCTATCAAGTTGAAGGACTAATGGGAAGAAAGGAATATAAAGTATTCTAATTCTCATAGAACTTAGGTCTACATAAACTCTCCCTTTTTTGATAACATATCTTTCTTCTTTATCATACTAATGTACAAACTAGAGCATTATTCTATAATTTACACTAACACTGGAAATTCAATAGCTTTGTGTAGTCCACTTAACACTATTTTCTTAGGCCAATGAGTGGAATTAACAATAATCATCTTTATATGGAAACATTCCATGATCATATGCTCAAATTTTGCATCTAAGATGATGTGATATCCTCATGTACTTTGAGAAGGTAAGGGTACTCCCTTGAATTTGAACCTCATGTATTTTTCCCTTTCAACTCATCTAGCCTATGGAACATGGGAATATCAGAATTATGTAACTATTTAACTATCATGTTAATTTTTCATAATATTTTCAATTAAGGTCTCTTGGTTGAAGTTAGGTTTTATTTTTTACAAATTCTTATAATAGAGTGTAAATATAATTTAATTCATGTTCATCTCAATTTTCTTGAAAATAACTTACATAAAATATAGCTTAACTCAAAGGTAAGAGTCTTTAAACTTGTGATAATAAAATTTCTTGGCCCCAAGCTTGTCCTCTAACTTTCCAAAGGGATCAAGGACATAAGAGTTTTTTGTACTATATTTGATAGTGATTGGCTTCACATCCCCCTTAGGGAACTCTCTTAGGTGACATTTTTGGGATGTTTCTCAATGGCCTACTAGTGGGGTTTCTAGGTGGTCATTTTGTGATAGTTCCAAATGGTATGATTTTAGAAAGGTTCCTCAGTTGGTATTGCTTTAGCTCATGATGAAAGGAAAAAAAATATGATGAGTAGTGTTAACCCTTTGACATCAATTCAAACACCACTAATTTATGTGGTAAGCTAGGTGACTAGGGATTATTTCGTCCACTTGTTGGTACTACTCTTTCCACCTAGTAGCCTTTATGTTTATGTAATATTATTTTGATCTAAGCTCTACTTTGTGTGGAATTTTTGGGTGTGATTTAATATCAACCCATTTTTTTTGTGAATATGTGTACTTTTATTCTCTTATAAATAGAAATTCTAGTAGTTATTCATAAAAAAATGCCTTAAACCACTTTTAGGGTTTTGTGTATGCATACGTCATTTTTCAAGTAGATCAAACATTTAAAATTTTTAAAATTTTGAAGAAAGTACACTATGAGCTAACACCTTTCCTCTCAAATATGTCAAAATAAATAGTTCTACAATTGGTGGACTTCATTGAATCTACACTAAAAAGTTATCCATTAAACTACTAATGGGTCTCCTTTTCATTCTTAAAATTTATGTTGTGATGAGAATGAATGGTAATAGGACTTTTAAATCTATTAAAAATCATAAAAATTAGGTGAATTTAATTTATAAAATTAGTAGGTGATCAATAAATGTAGCGCTAAGAGGATTTTTTTTTAATATGTTGAATGAATACCACACATTTAACTTTTGTATGTTAAAATGAGTTAGGTTTGAATGGGTTGGAAATTTTTGCAAAGAAGTTAAATTTATCTTTAATTTCCATGAGCATAACAAAATTAAATTAAATGGCCACTTAGCTTTGTTTTTATATTTGGTTAAGTTAGGAGACAATTTCATGCAACTACAAAAATTTCACTAGTTATCACCATTTGGGTAGATGCAAGTGAACTAGTTATTTTGAAGCTTTGAGATATGTTTCACATGGATTTCTCCAATAGTGATGTAATCAAAGGAATTATTATTTCATCATAATTAAAATAAATATTCAACCAAACATTGAGATTAATGACATTAGTCATGACATATGTGGTAGAGTTACAAGATTCTTAAAGTGAGCCTAAAAATTATGTTCAAAATGGTCAAAATGGTTTGTTGCAATTGGAAATTAGTAGTTCTTATGGTTTAGGTGATGCCATGAAGATTTAATTGTCGTATATTGTGTGGGGATTTTTGAGGGAGCTTGAAATTTTTTGCATACATTTAAAGAAGAAGTTTAGTAAGGTTCCAAACTTCTACAAGATTTAAATCAAGTTTAGAAATGATACTTCTATAGGGGAAGCCAAGTGAGCCAAAAATTGAACTTTTGAAATGTTTGGTTTGGTTGAAGATTAGTTTTTCATAAGAAATTAAGTTATCTTAATAATTCATACTTTATAAATGAAAGTAAGTGAACTAGAAATTTACCTCTCAAAAGATCAAGTTTAATAACATATTGAATCCCCATATAATTTTTAATTTTATATATAAAATGATTAGATGCAAGAAATCTTAAGTGAATTAGATTTTTATTAATCGATTTTATGTAATTCACGAGTAACTAGAACTTATATAACATGCCATTTTTTCGGAACTCACAAGTAAACCCAACATGTAGGATTCAGTTATGAAATTGGTTTCGAGTCAGTTGGGAAGATGAAACATAAAAATGCATAGCTTTATTGTTTCAAGGAATTTTAACTAACTACAAAAGGAAACTTGGGCAAATATTTTATGCTCTTTCTATTCATGATGAGATTTTTTACTATAGAAAGGACCAATTTTCAGAATTTTAGGAACATTAGAACTTCTTAAAACTATAGAGAAAGATAAAAGTGAAGAAAAAAAAGGGAGTTCTTATTTTGCTAAAAAAGGGGGCTTATTGTAATGATACACAGTAATTACCTCTACAACAAAATAAAAAATTAAATTATAGTTTTAGTTTTTGATATAAAATAATAATATTAGGATAAATATCATTCATGACATAGTACATTGGTTAAAATATGTCCTTGTTGTTGTTGACAAGGTTCAAACCTCCATTGGTCTATTTTTCTTCAGGGCTTTATACTTTAGCTACATGTTTTTCCTTGTGTGTTTGAACTATTGATGTTGATGTTGTTGACTTCATGTTCTAAATCATTGTAGGATCATTGACATCATGAGCTATATGACCCTGCTAGGCCATTGAGCTCTCATATTTGGAATATCTTCATTAATGTAGTACATTCATGTTGGGGTAAGGTTCCATATTCATAACCTAACTTGATTCGATCTAAGATAATAATTTTTCCACTCTTTTATAATAATGTATATTAATATAGATGTGTATATGACACCTAAACTATCTAAATAAATGCTAATGAAATTATAATGTTCAAATTTAATCATAGAAACTAATTTATTTTGTCTTTTATTAACTAAATTACATTTAATTTTAATGTGTTATTTTAAATATATAATTTAAAACATTTTCATGAAATTGTGAACACTACATAAACAATAATACATAAGGAAGTTTCTTTCAATTTTTTGTGACATGTGAACTAAGTTGATTTCTTTTGAAAAGCAACAAAATCATTTGACCAATAACATTTCGTACTATATATTTTTTCAAATAATATCAACAAACTATTTTAACTTCCCTTATAATAGTTTGGTATTCTTGATATTGGTCTTTCTAAAGGCTCCATTAATTTTACATCATGAATGGGACACTATGAGGCAAAAGAATACGAGGACTAGACCCTACATGGTGTGATGTTGTTAGGGTAATGGAAAACTTAAATGATAGAGCTCCAACATATAGCCAAATAACAACTGTGACAGATTCCTTCATCAAGATAACGGTATCCCGATAAACCAGATCTCAAAACCCAAAGCTGACTCTGACAGATTCTTTTTGCACACAACCCAAGCAATTTTTTCACCCAATTCCATGTAGTTTAATAGTAACTTAAACTTATGTAGCATAACATTTTATGGGAAATCATAAGTGAACCAACCATGCGGAATTTGAATATTAAACTATTTTTGAGTTAGTTGGTAGATGAAACTCACAATCAATTAACATTCTTATTTCAAGGAAATTTAACTAACTTCAAAAATAAAATTGTCGACTAAGTTTTTATAACTTTCTTTTGATTTGACTGTTTAGCCTCTTGGGTCTTTATCTTCTTGATTAAAAATTTATTGTATTCATTTGTTCCTTATTTTATTACAATTCTCCTTATTATATGTGCTAACTATCCACCTTTCTTTCAAATCTTGAACACATTTATTTCACCATTCTTTAATACCATCTAATATATGCCTTGTCAACTCTTAATTACATATACCTCTTCATGAGACCAATAAAGGTATAGGATAGGTTCATAAAATACTCTATTGAGATCATAAATTAGAGGAACTCCTTATCATCATCTTCCTTTATCTTTGGAAGTCCACCTCTCCAATCTACCCACTAGGTTGTTGTTTGATTATAGGTCAAAAAATTGCAAACTAATTAGGCTTTGTTCAACTCTTGAATCCTTGGCCTTGTTGAGGTTGTGGAAAACATACTTGCCAATATGTATTGGAAACTTAACTCTAACTCTATGTTTTGATTTTATTTGTTCATGTGAATCAATCAATTGCCTTGAAATTTTCAATAGTACTACCACCTTGTTTGTGTGATGTTTTGGTAACTTGAAGGGTATACGAATTAGTCCTTCCATTATAAGAAACATGAATATTGGGAATTGGATGTACAAACTTCCCTACTATAAATTACACTTTGGGCATCCACACATTATTTTTTATTTATCTCCCTCAACGGTTTTGAAAAAACACATTGCAAAGGCATCATTTACTCTTCTATAATGCTTTATGGATTCACTATGTTTTAGTTGAGGGTAATATTTACAAATATTATTCTTACCTTAATTAGATGATAGGAAATTTGTGTAAACTTTGGTCAGAATTTCCATTAGCCTTCTCGATTTTTGAGCTTTCTGACATCAGGGAAAAGGTGGCAGATTGATTTTTTTAATTTTTTAAAGGCTTTTGGCACACCGATAGAGAAATCCAACGAAATGAAATCATCATTAATTTTTGTAAGGTTTTCGTGTAGTGGTGATGGTTGTAAGTAACACCTTCCCTTTAAAATCCTTGAAAAACTAAGCGAATGTCTACACAATTTTTGATTTTGTGTGAACTTTGGTTGGAATTTTTGCCAGCCTTCCCAGTTTTTGAGCTTTCTAGCGTCGGGGAAAAGGTGGAAGATTGTTTTTTAAAAAGCGTATGGCACATCAATAGAGAAGGCTAGTGAAATTGAATCAACATTAATTGTTGTAAGGTTTTGGTGTAGTGGTGATGGTTGTAAGTAACACTTGCCCTTTAAAATCCTTGGAAAACAAAGCGAATGTCTATAGAATTTTCAATAAGGCATTGTTGGGTGTCGTTCTCTAGGTTTACCTTGTTCTTGAAGATAGCTATGAGTGAAGGGGGAAAGCTTCTGTGAAGGTGCAAGTGCGACCATTGCTTGTGAAGTTTCTGTGAAGGTGGTTGGAGGTTATTCTATGTTTTTTTCATGGGGCGATCGTTGCAAAAGCATTGCAAAAGTGTCGATTGTGATAATTATTTGTTCATTTTTTGCAGGTCATGGAGAAAGAAGGGAGCAGAGAGAAATCAAGCCATAAGAGGTGCATACTGAAAAAATTGTTTGTCAACTATTTGGAAAATATATTATGTTATTTTCCAAAGGGCATTGTTGATTGTTGTTCTTTAGTTTAGGTTATATTTTTTCATTTATGGTTTCCATGTAGTCGCGAAGGGTGGAAGGAAATGTTGATTTTTTTTCTCTAGCTTAGTCTATAATGCTTCTTTTTCGATAAGGGTCTGTTGAAAAAAGACTATATAGTTTGTTGAAAAAAACAATTGTTTGTTTTATGGTTCGGCTTTTGTGGGGATGGTTTTGCATGGCTTTTTTAGTGGGATTTTATATGTAATTTGGGTTTTCCCATCTGGGTGACTGTTGATACCAATATTGTTTATTTTATGGCTTTCATTTTGAGGCGATTGTTGCAACTCTCTAGCTTAGGATATATTGTTTTGTTTATGGCTTCAGTTTTGTCTAGATGTTTGCAAAATAGTTACTCTCCTGTGTTTTTTTTTGATATTTTTCATCTGGGTTGTTGTTCAAACCAATATTGATTCATTTATGGTTCACATTTTTTGGTGAAGGTTTTGAATCGGTTTATTGTTGTGAGCTTTTTGTGTTTTGTGGGTTTTCGATTTGGGTCACCGTTGAAAGCAATATTTTTTGGGGATGGTTGGTGGTGGAATTTTCCCCCAAATTCTACAAATTTAATCTTTACTTTTGATAATCATTCCAAGCTTGAGGATTTTGGGCATGTTTAGGAAAACCCCTTGTTAAATTTTTACTTCATTGGTGCCTTTGGTTTTCTATTTTTGTGGTGAGTTATCAAGACGGATGCCACTCACCTAAGTAAGAATTTGGGGCATCAAACTTCATCCTGTAACTAGCCCCTTTTGGCCTCGTATTTGAGTCTTATGAGTCTTGCTGCTCATCGAATTATCCCTTAATTTTTGACTGAAATATTTATTTTGATGTGATTTAGGTCACATTAGTTCAAGGGTTTTATCACCATCGGTCTAATTATGGCCCCGCTTCAATGCTAACCCTATTTCACTGCAAGAATCAGGATTTGATCATGCAGGTGTGATCTCTACCGTATCTCACCAACCTCACATGATATAAGTGGTGGTAGGTTAAGTGTTGTGAGGTCTATGATAAGTTGATACATGGTTGTGTATGAGTGTGGGGCCCACCTCCCACTAACTGGTTCATCATCCAAATTTTTTGATTGATGGTGGAGATTGAGCTAGGAGGGATGATCTCAACCGTTCCTCGCTCACCTCGCATGACTTGAGTAATTCTCATAAATATGCACTGTGAGGTGTGTGAGGTGCTGATGTGTGGTGTTTTTGGCTGCAATACAAGGTAGATTTTGTCATGAGCCATGAGTGATGTGGCATCTAGTTGAAACTATTTCATTGGTCCACATGTAGTGGGCAAGCCTTGTATAATTTTCAAATATGGTGAATAGAATTCAATTCGTCTGATGTGCCATCTCATAAGGACATCTATGACCATTGTTCAAAACTTGGGGCATGCATATGGTAGCCATTTTTCCTTCTATCGTGAAGGAATTAATGGCATGCGATTCACATAATGAATCAACTGGTTCTTTGTACATGTGATGGGTAAACTCACAACTATCATCCCCTATAATTTGCAAATCTCCAAGTACATAGGGCTACTAATGGTGAAAAGGTTGATATGTATTGCCAATTAATGAGAATTTGCAATGATGGTTGGAAACTTATGTTGAATTGCTCAATAAATAGGTGTAAGATGGATGCCATTTCTATCTTATGTTTCCAATACCAGTGCATGATTAATTTTAGTATCAACGAGCATATTCATTGGTAAGCTAGAGGGGGTGATAAGTAGAAAAATGGATAAGATTGTGAGGTGGTATGCTAGGCTCAATAAATAGTCACTCTCGAGTGATGCTAGTTCTAGAAAATTAAGAATGCAGGGTCTTGAGGAGAAGGAGGTCCCTATTGGTGGAGTATTGGCTGCACCTGCAAGGTGTAGTAGGTGCTTGTAACTTTCAAAGGGTGGTGCGACAACTACTATTGTTAGAGGGAAATAACCTACATAATGTTTCGCAAGCTCTCAATGAAAGGTGAGGTATGGTCAAGGGTTATATGGGTGACCGACACTCGACAATTGCCATATCAGATGATGAGCTCTATAGCGAAACAAAAAATGGTTCAGATTATCGCCATTACCTGGATTCGCTAAAGCATAAACCTTCACCAGAGTGTGAGGTCCTTGTGGTTCCACCTATTGTAGCAAAGGCTCCCGGTGGGCATACTTTTCCTATGCTGGATGTCAGCAAGGATGATCATGGGTCAGTGGCTTCTTCCCCTTTTGTAGCATGTACGAAGAGCGGACATGTGTATCATGGCTCCTATGTTGGATTTCATCCCGTGCAACACTTTTTCTCTAGTTAGATGCTCGATTCCTAGTTGTGGTTTCCCTTTTTGGCCTTTTGTGGTGCTGGTGGTTCAATGAGGAAGTTGTTGCTATGATGTGCATTGGCATTTTATTTTCTGCAAGTGTCTCATTTTCCCTCCTTTTTGACAGTTTCATTTCCATTGCGCTACAATGATTGTAATGTTACTTAATGGGAATGGTATTGAAATGATGGCAAATTGAATTTGAAGTGAATTTTGTAATGAATTTATGGTTGAGCCTAAAGCTTGTTTTTCTCCTTATAAAAGGAAATCAGGGTTCAATTGGTGGGGGTCAGAATTCTGATCTAGTTTTGAGTGAGGTGGACAAGTCTAGAAAATATGATAATGGGGCTAATATATGAAAAATGGTACAGTCAAGCCCAGTTTTTGGCTTTGAGTACAAATGCAATTGGTCTTAAATTAATATATAGAAATTACTGATATCGAAACAAAATTTAAAATCTTATGCATGAACTCTCCTCTTGTGTTATCATTGCAAATTATGGATAATATATCAAGGATGTGTTATTCATTTTCAAATGTTAATTTGAATGCAAGCTTCCTGTTCTTGCCCTGATTCAAATAATTAGTTAAATAGTTGGAATAGGCTCATGGATTTGTAATGGTATGCTGAGGATGTGCAAAGTAGTCATGCACTAAGAGTAAGGAGCTTTGGAATGCAATGCACTATGTGGGTAGTCCCTAATTATCAGACACTTTAGAATTTTGTATGTTTAGTCATTGACAAAAAATTATAAGATCTATCTCTGTGGATTATTTTAGCATGCTTTGCGTAGTAAATTGAAAGTTGTACTTTGTGATAAGAGAATACTCAAAGTATATATATCTTAAGTTTTGGCCACATTAATTGGTGCATTCCAGAAAACTTAGGATCATAAGTGAAAAGGGTTTTTGTCATTGTACTGTGTAAACCTTTTCATGGAAAGGAAATGGGTTGTCAGTGTACACCTAATGATGTAAATGGTGATGCAAACATGTATGGTAAACAACCTCTACTCCATCAGAGAGGTTTTAGTACTAACAGGTACAAGGCTTTGGACTTTGGGAATATCTATGCATACCCCAATGATGTGCCCCTCAAGATTAGAAATAACATACCATAGTTTAGTGGGGATAAATCTGAATCAGCAAGCAAACATGTGCGGGAATTCGCTGATGTCATGGGAGATTATGAGATAAACTTTGAGGATGTGGTGATGAGATTATTTTCTCATTCTTTGACGGGTGATGCAAGAGATTGGTTCTCTCTTTTGCCTGCAACCTCAGTGCATTCTTGGACTAATTTTAAGGTAGTATTCATGCAGAAATTTGGTGAAAGGATAAGCTATGTTGTGATCAGAAGGAGTTTCCTGGAAATAAACAAAATCAAGGAAGAATTGGTCCCTGCTTTCAACCTAAGATTTTCTTAAGCTATAAGGGATATCCCAGAATGTTTGAGACCCAACGATGTAGAGTGCTTGGTTGTATATTTGGGAGCCTTTGATAGTAAGATGGGTTTCTTGTTAAGAGACAAGGAGCCTATTACTTTATTGCAGGCATATCAAAGTGTCATGGACATTGAAAAGAACCTGAAATACTTGATGATGAAAGGACATATGGCAGCAGGTGTTGGTAGTCTTTGTATATCATGTGCAGTTGAAGTCAGTCAGCCAATCAGTGAATGTAGTCCCTAGAGTAACAATCCTCCTACAACTATAATTTCCCCACCATTGCAATGTGATAATCATACTGAGTCTCAAGTTGAATACCCTCAACCATTGAACCATATTTTCTTAACATCTTCATTGCAAAATTTGTATGGGCTAAGGAGATAGGAGAGAGAATCACCTTATGATTTATTTTCAAGATTTTTGGACACATTAATAAGAATACCTAGAGATATCAGGCCTAATGATATGATGTGTTAATCTATTTTCTGAAATATACAAACTAGGATTGTTTAACTTGCATGATAATTTGAAACCCTATACTTTGGACTAGGTGGTGAATTAGATAGGTGTTGTGGAAAATATTGAAGATGGTTATGCACACCATGATTTTCCTTGCATTGTAGGGAGCAGTAGCCATCATAAGGAAAATTGAGGGTCGGATGAATCTGATCAGGATAATGTATTAGAATATAGCTCATTGGTTGTTGAATGTTGTCTCTTTACAAATACTTTAGATGAGGGTTCATGTAGCAATGATGATGCTGAGGTTTTAGAGTATAGGAATGTATCTATTGCTCTTCATGGTGATGTTTTAAAATGTGATCAAGCATCGGGTGTGCAGGATGAAACCTTGTATGGTAGTATGGTCAATAATAGTGTGATTCCTAATCATACAATCACATTACATGTGGGAAATCAGGAGGATAATGATGAGCTTGGTCAAATTTCTATAGAATGTGACCCCTTATATAAGGTGGAGGTTGAATCCAATGCTTCTAGTGGAGGTTATGTAAATAGCCTAGCAGTGATACAATTATTTGGAAGTAAACAATTCTCTTCCTGTGATGAATTGTTTGAATATGGATTAATTGCTTTAAGTATGTCTGATGAGGATCTCTCCCTTTGTTTTACCAATTGGTTTGATCATGAGAGCATCAAGACATGGGACTCCCACAATGTTGAGGAAATAGTTTCCTTACCAACTATGAAAATATGGCATAACCCACCATTTGATGAGCCCATAGAAGAGTGCATGATTGTACATGGGATTTCTTATTGGTGTAGAAATAACCCACTATTTGAAGAGGATTCAAAGAAGTATAAGGAAATCCCTATCAAGGAGGTGATGAATGTCCTAATGGTAATGACAAACATGATATCAACAACAAAAGGTGCTAGGTGTTAAAGGGTGAGTTGATCTATCAGGTTGAAAACAATGACCATGTGGCATTTTATTTTGTGTTGATGAGAAAAAATCAACTGATGTATTTGTGGAGTTAGACAATGATATACATATGTTGCTTCCTTATGATGAGTACTCTAAGGAAGTGGTTAGCCAAGGATATAAGGTTGCACTTGACTTCTTTGCAGATTCTTCTTATCTTATGGATCTGATCACAACACTTCTGTCACCCCAAGAAAATGGAGTTCAATGTAGTCATATGGGGGATAATTTCTTCCTTGGTTGTGTTGTAGACATGTCAAATTTCTCTCGAAGTATTGCTTTGCATTCCTAGTCTGGTGAACAGGTTGCAATGTATGTTGTAACATGTGGGGAAATGAAGTATGAGTGTTTTATTTTCCTTATTTAGGATGGAGAGGCAAGTGAATCAGGTAGCAATAAAATGATAGTAATACATGATGTTGGGTGTGTGGAATTGCATAATACATAGGATGATCCATTGTCTACACCACAAGATAAGGTCTTTGACATAGGGAAATACATTCGTGAAGTTTTGGGGGGCTTGGGGCCTCCAATATGATGATCAAAGCCAGATGGAAAACACAGGCCTCTAAAAGTGTTTTTTGTGTTTATGTTCCTTGTTGGGTTTTTATTGTGTCTGCTTGCCTTATTTGGGTAAGCTCTTGGTTTTGGTATTTTTTTCCCCGGTTTGCTTCAACCTGATATCTGAATTCTCACCATACTCGTGGGGTGTATGCATCCCTGAGCATGAGCCACTAGTGGATTTTTCCCCCAAATTCTACAAATTTAAGCTTTACTTTTGATAATCATTCCAAGCTTGAGGCTTTTGGGCATGTTTAGGAAAACCCCTTGTTAAATTTTTACTTCATTAGTGCCTTTGGTTTTCTATTTTTTTGGTGACTTATCAAGCTGATTTCCACTCGCCTAAGTAAGAACTTGGGCCATCAAAATTCATCCAGTAACTGACCCCTTTTGGCCTCATGTTCGGGTCTTATGAGTCTTGCCGCTCATCGAATTATCCCTTAATGTTTGCCCAAAATATTTATTTTGATATGATTTAGGCACATTAGTTCAAGGGTTTTATCACCATCAACCTAATTATGGCCTTGCTTCAATGCTAACACTATTTCACTGTAGTAATCAGGATTTGATCATGCAGGTGTGATCTCTATCGTACTTCACCAACCTCACATGATATAAATTGTGACAGGTTCAGCGTTGTGAGGTCTACGATATGTTGAAACCTAGTTGTGTACAAGTGCGGACCTTACCTCCCATTAACCAGTCCATCATCCAGAGTTTTTGATCGATGGTGGAGGTTGAGTTGGGAGGGATGATCTCGGTCATTCCTTGCTCACCCCACATGAATTAAGTAATGCTCATAAATATGTTGTGAGGTGTGTGAGGTGCTGATGTGTGGTGTTTTTGGCTGTAGTACAAGGTAGATTTTGTTGCGAGGCATGAGTGATGTGGCATCTAGTTGGAACTATTTCATTGGTCTGTGTGCAGTGGGAAAGCCTCATATACTTTTCAAATATGGTGAATAGGATTCAAGCTATCCAATGTGCCATCTCACAAGGAGATATATGACCACTGTTCAAAACTTGGGGCGTGCATATGGTAGCCATTTTTCCTACTACCATGAAGGCATTAATGGCATGCAATTTGTAGAATGAATCAGCTGGTTCTTTATACGTGTGATGGGTAAACTCACAACTATCATCACCTAGAATTTAAAAATCTCCAAGTACATAGGGTTACTAATGGTGAAAAGGTTGATATGTATTGTCAATTAATGAGAATTTGCAATGATGGTTGAAAGCTTATGCTGAATTTCTCAATAAATAGGCATAACATGGATGCCATTTTTATCTTGTGTTTCCAATACTATTGCATGATTAATTTTAGTATCAACAAGCATATTCACTGGTAAGCTAGAGGGGGTGATATGTAGAAAAATGGATAAGATTGTGAGTCAGTCTACTACGCTCAACAAAGAATCACTCTCGGGTGATGCTACTTCTGGAAAATTAAGCACACAGGGTCTTAAGGAGAAGGAGGTCCCCGTTGGTGGAGTATTGGCTACACTTGAAATGTGTAGTAGGCACTTGGAACTTTCAAAGGGTGGTGTGATAACTACTACTATTAGAGGGAAAGAACCTGCATAATGTTTCGCAAGTGCTCGATGAAAGGTGAGGCATGGTCGAGGGTCACATGGGTGATGACACTCACCAATTGGCATATCAGATGATGAGCTCGATAGAGACACATAAACTGATTCAGATTATTGCCATTACTTAGATTCGTTGAAGCAGAAACCTTCACTAGAGTGCGAGGTCTTTGTGGTTCCACCTATTGGAGCAAAGGCTCTTGGTGAGCATAATTTTCCTATGGTGGATGTCAGAAAGAATGATGATGGGTTGATGGCTTCTCCCCCTTCTATAGCCTATATGCGGAGTGGTCATGTGTACCATGGCTCCTATGTTGGTTGCCATCCTGTGCAACACTTTTTCTATGGTTAGATGCTCGATTCCTAGTTATTGGTTTCCCTTTTTGTCCTTTTATGGTGCTAGTTGTTTGGCGAGGATATTGTTGTGATGTGCATTGGTGGTTTCTTTTGTCTACCATGTGGGGAATTTTTGGC
The DNA here is from genome assembly GCA_007115665.2 of Sequoiadendron giganteum. Classification (NCBI taxonomy): domain Eukaryota; kingdom Viridiplantae; phylum Streptophyta; class Pinopsida; order Cupressales; family Cupressaceae; genus Sequoiadendron; species Sequoiadendron giganteum. Next base: position 188,191,701 of record CM021108.1, read on the forward strand.
TGCAAGTGTCTCATTTTCCCTCCATTTTGATGGTTTCATTTCCCTTGTCCTACAGTGATTGTAAATGTTACTTTATGGGAAATGTTATTAAAATGAAGAAAAAATGAATTTGAAGTGAATTTTGTAATGAATTTACAATTGAGCCTCAATCTTTTTTTGCTCCTTATAAAAGGAAATCAGGGCTCAATTGGTGGGGGTCAAAATTCTAGTCTAGTTTTGATTCAGGTGGACAAGTCTGGAAAATACGATAATGGGGCCAATATATGAAAAATAGTACAGTCAAGCCCAATTTTTGGCTTTGAGTATAGATGTAACTAGTCTTAAATGAATATATAGAAATTATTGATATCGAAACAAAATTTAAAATCTTATGCTTGAACTCTCCTCTTGTGTTATCATTGAAAATTATGGATAATGTATCAATGATGTGTTATTCATTGTCAAATTTTAATTTGAATGCATTCTTCCTATTCTTGCCCTAATTGAAAGAATCGGTTAAATAGTTGGAATAGGCTCATGGATTTGTAATGGTATACCGAGGATGTGCAGTGTAGTCATGCACTAATAGTAAGGAGTTCTGCAATGTAATGCATTGTGTGGGCAGTCCCTAATAATCAGACACTTTAGATTTCTATATGTTGTATTTGGTCACTGATGTGGGTCAGGGTTATGACATATTTTTGAATTGTATAAATCCTATGAGAAATGTGTGAAATACTCACACATACCTTCAAATCATGGAGCATAGGTGGCATGACTCTTAAATGATCAACCAATCTTTTAATAAATCATGTGTATTCACTTGTTCTATGATTTTGTCTGCAAGTGAGTTTTATACAAAGCAATGATCTAAACAAACACAAGAGGAACACCCTCCTTGGTTGTGCAAGACCTAAAGTGTAGGAGATCTCAACTTGGATGTGGATCTCCTTAGTTGGCCATTCACTATGAGGGGTCTTGGATGTGGGAGATGGCTACTTCCTAGGGACTCCTGGGGTATACTATAAAAAACACCAACAATTTGAACTGAATAAAATAGTTAATGTTATGCAGTTTGTGTTGTTTTCCATAAGGCAGTGTTGATTTTTGTTATCTAGCTTAGGGTATATTTTTTCCTTTTTGAAAAGGTTTTGTTTGAAAAAAGACTATATAGTTCGTTAGAACCAATATTGTTTGATTTATGGTTCAACTTTTTTGGCGATGCTTTTGCATGGGTTTGTTACTATGAATTTTAGTCTTTTGTGGGTTTAGTTCTTGTGTGGTTGGATTGTCGCATAGTCTTATATCTGCATAATTGGTGTTCGCTATTTGAATGTTTACATGTATGTGTGGGTGTGAATGTTTTTATATGGTCATATCCGATAAGGTCTTGTTGAATAAAGAATTTTATATGTTGCTCGAACCCTTTGTCCATGCTGCCTTGTTTTTGGAACACTGCAAAAAGTTGCATAATGTTAACAAATTTATTGTTGCAAAAATGACTAGAAAATGGGGGCCACAAAGAGAAACCCACAAAAATTTATAGTAACAGAACTAGATGAAAATCCACAAACACAAAATGAAAACCATAAATGAGTGTTGTTTGAACAACATCCTATACAAATTTGAAATAATCAATACTATTTTATTGGAAATCAAACAATATAGCTTGCTAGAAACTGCGCACCACAAATAAAATAATATCGCAAAGGGTTTTCTTGATATCCACCTCTTCCCATGGTTGTAAGTAACAACTACCTTTAAGAGCTTTGGAAAATATAGCACATGTCTACTCAATTTTTTAAATCCATTGGTTTATGGCTATTTCTTTGATTTTTGATAAGGTTTTGTTCAAAAAAAGAATTCCTTGGGATGCTATTCAAACCATTATTGTTTCATTTAAGGTGTCAGTGTGTATTTTTGAAAATTCATTACGTACATGTAAGTTTCAGGTGATGTGTTTATGTAAATATGGATGTCTCTAGTTTTAAATATCAATATAGCTATTTGCTTCTTATTCATTTTGTGGCTGTGTTTGCAACAGAATAAAATTGTTGATGCTATGCAATTTTTGTTGCTTACCTTGGGTAAATATCACTATAGTTATTTTCTTCTTATCTGTTTTGTGGTTGTGTTTGTAATAGAATAAAATTATTGTTTTCACATAGTTTTTGTCGATTGTTGTTGTCTACGTTGGTGTATATTGTTTCATTTTCGATAAGGTGTTGGTGAAAAGGCTATATTGTTGCAATTTTAATCGATAGGCTATTTGTGTGACCTTTGGTCATAATTTTTCATAGCCTCCCCAATTTTTGAGCTTCCCGACATTGGTGAAAAGGTGGTAGATTGTTTTTAAGAAGCGTTTGGAGTGTCAATATAGAAGTCCAACAAAATGGAGTTTGCATTAATTGTTGTAATGTTCCTCTGTAGCAGCTTAGGGTACATTTTTTCATTTATTGAATTAGTGTAGCCGCGAAGGCTGAAAGGCAATATTATTTGATTTTTGTTGGATTGTTATAGTGAATTAATTTGTTTTGTGAATTGTTATGTTTATGTGGGTTTTTTCATCTGAATCACTATTCAGACCAATACACTTCCATTTATGATTTGTGTTGTATGACAGAGGTTTTCAATGGGTTTGTCACTGTCAGATTTCGATTGTTGTATGCTTTTCGTGTAGTGGTAATGGTTATAAGTAACACCTTCCATTTAAATCCTTGAAAAATATAGCCAATGTTTATGCAATTTTCAATAAGCCATTGTTACATGTGGTTCTAGTGAAAAGGCTATATTGTTGCAATTCTAGCTGATAGGCTATTTGTGTGACCTTTGGTTGGAATTTTTCATAGCCTTCCTAGTTTTTGAGCTTCTCGGCATTGGTGAGAAGGTGGCATATTGTTTTTAAAAATAATTTGGCATGTCGATAGAGAGGTCCAGTGAAATGGCAACTACATTAAGTTTTGTAATGTTTTTGTGTAGCGGTGATGGTTGTAAGTAATACCGACCCTTTTAAATGCTTGGAAAATAAAGTGAATGTCTACGCAATTTCTGACAAGGCATTGTTGGGTTTCATTCTCTAGGTTTACTTGATTGTTGAAGATAGTTGCGAGTGAGGAGGGCAAGCTCATGCAAAACCATAGCCACAAAACCCATGCAAAATGATAGCACAAAATGCCAACAATTTTATTTCATTGCAAACATAGACAGAAAACAAAAGTCATAGGAAGAGAGCCACAAAGATTCACAGTAACAAACCTAGCCCAAAAAATGCCTTTTCCTTAATAGAAGCCTATCCAAAATTGAAACAATATAGCCTTTTCAATAGAACACTATCAAAAAATGAAACAAAATAGCCTTTTGAACAACACCTTATCAAAAATGAAACAATATAGCCTAAGCTAGAGAACAATAATCACTAATTGCTAATGGAATCAAATATAAATTGTCTAAAATTAACTATTTTATCGAGTGTTTTGGCATCTGTGAGAAAAGGTGGCAGATTTTCTTGAACTTTGGTTGGAATTCTCGATGGCTAGCTCGACTATCCATCATCCACCCCAATTTCTATGCCTTGGCGGTGGCCTTGGGGAGAGGTTGTAGAAGCACTTGGATAGATTTGCAATAAAAGCCATTAAAAATATAAGATGTAGCCATACCTTGTGGGTGCAACGGGATGTGCCATGTATAGAAGAAAAGAAACAAAAAACCACAGCCATGAAACCCATGCAAAATGGTAGCCAAAAAATTCTAACCATAATCAAAACAATTTTTCTTTTAACAAACAATATAGTCTTTTCTAAACAATGCCTTATCAAAAATTGAAATATTTATGCCTTTTCAACAACATCCTCTTGAAAATTAGACAGTGCACAATTGCTATTTTCTATTCTGAGTGTCTATATGCCATTGTTGAGTGTTGTTCTCTAGCTTTGGCTATATCATTTCATATTCAAACCACAATACAATGGTATATGTCATAAAATTTGTGTTGTTGTCCATGAGGCATTGTTGAATGTTGGTCTTTTTCTTTGGTAATATTCTTTCCTTCTCGATAGGGCTCTCTTGGAAGAAATAATTTCCTAGGTCACTGTTTAGGCCATTATTGTTCTATTTATGACCTGTGAGTGTGTAAGCTTGCATATGCATTTCTAACTTGTATCTTTGAGGTTATGTGTTTATCTATATATATAGATATGTCAAGTTTTTTATATCAATATGGTTGTTTAGTTCTTGTGTGGTTGGATTGCCACATAGTGTTATATCTGCACAATTGGTGTTTGCTATTTGAATTTTTATATGTATGTGTGGGTGTGTATCTGTGTATATGGTAATTTTTGATTAGGTGTTGTTTAATACAAAATTTTCTATGTTTCTAGATTGAAACAAGTATTGTTTCATTTAAAGAGCCTATCATTTTTTGTTACACATTATAAGTTGGTGTCGGTTTGTGGTAGGCTATATTGTTTGGTTTGTGATAAGGTAGTGTTGATTGTTTTTAATTTTGATAAGTTGTTGAAAAATCACTATATAGTTTGGAAAAATGAATATTGTTTTATTTATGGTTCACATTTTGTGTCTCGGGTATATATCGACGTCGTCTACATGTAATTTCACATACATACATATTTGCACATGGGAAAAGAAAAATGAAAGCCTACAACAGATGTCAAAAACCTACAGAACATACAAAAATTGACAATACCAAACCTAATCAAAACCATTGCCACAAAAGGTGAACCATAAATGAAACAATATTGGTTTCAATAAAAAATAGTCTTTTGTAGAGTACAATCAACAATGGATATATATGTGCATCTATCTTCAGATATATATATATATGTATATTGGTGTAGCTTTTGTTTCGCAGTTGCATATATATGTATTGCATGTGTTGGATGCATATGTACAAAACTACTACTTCGAAATATAGAAACAAAAAAAGTACGTGTTGCTTGTTTTGTGCTTCATTCCTCTTTTGTTGTGTGTAGATACTTATGTATGTGAAGTTAGATGTAGAGAATATTCATATATACTGCAAGAGATGTTTATTGTTTGAGGAAACTGAAGTTACATACAACTTGTTAGTTATAACTTATTTTAGCCTCAAAAAAGGAATTAGAATGGTAGGTTGTATAGTAAGTGCAATAAGGAACATTGATTTTACCATTGGTCATAGTGGTGTGTGATGTATGTGCTATTTTGTGGAAGGCATGCATACATTTTTCACTAACATATTCAATCATTATATCAATGTTTATTATTGCACTTATTATACATATTGTCATAGATATGTGTGTTGGCTGCATCTAATTTCACAAATATACATATTTGTATGGGGAAAATTATATGGCACAAAAAAAAAGAAGGCAAGACAACATGAACTATATAACATTAACTATTTTATTGTGTTGCAACCATCATCCCATATCGAATTCCATAAATAAAACAACATTGGTTGCAACAGTGGCCCAGATGGAAAGACCCACAAAAACACAAAAAAAAAATAGTAACAAACCTTTAAAAAAATATCCCTATTTTGGCTTGCATCTCTGGTAGTAGGAAAAGCCACAAAACAACACCTAGCAATGCTTCACTGGAGTTTTTGCAGGCTTTCGATATCTTCCCTGGGGTTTAAAATGGAAGGTGTTATTACAACCATTGCCCCTAGATGAAAAGCATACAAAAATTAATTCTAATTCCACAATAGCGAGCTTCTATGCAACCCTTGCCACTGCATGGACGACATATAACAATCAATGTTGATGCCACACTGGCAAGCTCCTATGAAGGTGCAAGTTTGATCAACCATTGTTAAGCTTCTGTAAAGGTGGTTGGAGGTTTTTTTGGTTGTTTTTTGCATGGGGTGATGGTTGCATAAGCAATACATGTAAGCCATAAATCAAACAATATTTGTATTAGCAAACAATACAGTCTTTTGCAAACAACTTATTGAATATTGAAATAATGTAGCCTTGTCAACAACATCTTGTGGAAAATGAAATGATGCACCCTAAACTACAATGTAACAATCAAGAATGCTTTATGGAAATCACCATAAATTCTATAGTGCTCACTATTTTCCTACATTGCAACCATAGCGATAAAATGGAAGGCATAAATCAAAAATTCTTTCGCCCACCAGTAGCTTATCGATAATGTGCCAGCATAAACAAGTCTAGAGAACCATGAACAACAATGGCTTGTCGAAAACAAGAAAAAAGTGTATAAGACTAACTATTTTATTATGTTATGACCATGACCACAAAACAATAGATACATACATATTTGTACGTATGGAATAATAGACTGTATTTTAAATGTTATATTGAAGAGTGATGTCACAATTGATCACACTGATGGACCATGCTTTGTTTTGTTATGTTTTACTTTATTTCTCGTATTTACAAATATGTGTGTATACCATACTAGATGCAAATAATATTGATACATAATGAGACATCCTTGGAATGATAATATGTATTTTAACTATTCTATGGAACATTGATGCTCCCATTGACCACAGTAGTTGACAATATGTTTCCCATGTGTATAGATATGTATGTATGTCATGGTGGATTCAAACAACATTGCTACATATTGGTTCCTATGTTTACTTTGTTGGCATATTCTTGAAATGATAAGGTGCATTTTAACTGTTATATCAAACATTGATGGCACCATTGATCTCAATCATGGACAATGTATGTTCTACATTGGTTCTTTTGCAAGAACAAATATTGTTTTCAGAATGATTTACAAAGATTTTTCTAATTGTGTCATTTTAGGTTGTTTCTTTTCAGTCATATTGTTAATGTATCCACATAAAAATTGAAAGACAAAAAAATTGAAATAAGAAAAATGGGAATGGAGCTCGCCAGCCTTTGTTGCTATAATTGAATCTACAACCCTTGTGTTGTTGTCACAATAGATCTCATGGTCAGTCACCGAAATTGCAGCTCTGACCTTTTTAAAGAGAAGGCCCAACAATGTCGGTGGACTCTAGCTCTCCCCGAGCTGCTAGACAACCCTCAGATGCCAATCGCGTAAGTCTTCTACTTGATTAATTTTTGCTGCTGACAATTGTATTGGCTCTTTGCCATGTGTATCTAGTGAACCATGGAAATCCTTTGCTTGCATTGGTGGCACTTGTACTATATAGCCTGACTTATTTATATTTGTGGTGTTTATGTTCCCTTCGCCTTTTTGTTTTCTAGCGATTTGGGAATAGCCTATGTCATACCTATTTATGTGCCTTCCATTTTATTGGAGTTGCATATAGCTTTATTTTTCATTATTATATTTCCTATGTGATGTTCAATGATAATTTTTGTCTACATTTTGAACAATACTTATGTGATTTAGCTTGTGTGTGCCTCCACCAATAGATACCTAGATTTATAGTTGTTGATAGACATAATTGCATTTAAAGTTATACATATATATATTCGTACATGCATTGTGAAGTATAGGTGTGCATAACTATGTACGTTGTCCAACTCAAGCTACAACTTTGCACTCAACAATGCCTTATTGAAAATAACATAAAGTGTTGAATTACTATACTAAGTTTTGAGTGCAACCTATTGTTGGAACCACTGCCAAAATATGCAGTTCATAGATGAAGAAATATTTCCATCACAAGATATGCCAACTGATTTTTATCTCATTTTCTCAGGAAACAAACATATGTATCTAGATTTAAATTTATTTATATTTGTTCTTGCACCTATTGATAGGTCATTGTTTCAAAAAAAAAAATATGGGTCCTTATTGAAACCATCATTGTTTCATTTAATGCTTATGTTTTGTGGTGATGGTTGCAACACTATATAGTTTACGTTGATTTCTACAAGGCATTGCTGATTGTTGTTTGTTATCTTTGGCTATAACCTGAAGCTACAAAACAATAGTCAACAATGCCTTTTTATAAATAGCATATACTGTTCAGTTGCTTCCATAACTTTAGTATGTTAAATATCATTTTGGCCATATATGTGCACTATTTTATTGCTGTACAACAATAGTGGTTTACAATTTTTGGCCAAACTGGACACTAAAATTATTATTTTTCACTATATCTTCACATTCGGGCACCTATAGCGACTAAACCGTGAGGAATTTGAAGATGATGCAAACTAGAGTCTCTTCACATTTTGTTTGTAGATTCTAAAAATATTTTTTTCAAATTTTTTGGAATAAGATTGCACTTCTTTTTCCATCTCCCATGAAAACTAGTTTTTTTCAGAAAATAACATTTTAAAAAAGTGATGCACACCGTATAATGAATAACTTTTTTTTCATGAAGGATAAAATTACAATTCTTTCGAATTTAGATTTTTAATTCCGATATCTAGTGCTTCCACTTGGTCAGGTAGTTTTTTATTGAATATTTTTTATTTAATCAAGTTTTGAAGTCAAATCAATTACAATTAAGACATAGTGTGACCGTATAACGCTTAACTTTTTTTGTATATATCGAAATTCAATTTTTTTGTTTTTGTTGGATCAAGGGCTTCAATACCTAATGCACTAATATTTTTGATTTTTGATTTTGATAATTTTCTATTTTCCACATATGCAGAACATAAACATTCATTTTCGATGAAAAACCTATGTTTAATAAAACTAAAAAAAAAAAATACATAATAAAATCAAAACATATTAAAATTATATTCATTGGATAGCTCATTCCAAGGACTACCATAATAATTTCAAATAAATTTTAAATTAATTCATTTGATCCACCAAAAAGTAAATCAAAAGTGATTTTTTATCAGCATTTTGATAGGTGTAAACGAGATTCATTTATAGGTATGGTTTAAAACTAGTGAGGTTCTATCCAAGGGGATTCGATCTAAGGTGGTTTGATAAAACCCTCTTCAATTGGAATCCTTAAAATGGAAATTTTTAAGGCTTAAATCATTATATTTTCTAAAAATATGTGATTTCAGCAAAAATTAGTTCCTCTCAGAAATTGTAAACCTATTTTAAATAGCTTTGATTTCACCATTGATCAGAGTCAAGGATGATGTATGTTCTTGCTTTGGGGTTTGGTGAGAGATGATGAGGCTCCATGACCCAATATGGTAGGGTGGAGAGCAACTCTCATTTAGTTGTGTTTCATTTTATATTTTTCTATCTACACATTTGTGTGTTTTTGACATTTGATGCAGACAACATTTATATGTTTGAAGTCCACCTATGGATATATATGTGTGTCTTCTAAATCTAACTTTAGATGGATATATATTTGTATAGATCTTCTTTTATAAGCGTATATGTAGAGTCTTTTATTTCTTTCCACCCATTGCCACTACATGGAAATCATAAATGAAATAATATATTTGTAGCTATTCAACAACAATCAACAATGTGCATATATGTGCAGTTAACTTTGGAAACATATATATATATTGATGTAGATTTTTTTTTCAACTCCTAGTATATGTATGTGCAGTTAATTTTGGAAACAGATATATTGATGTATATTTTTTTTTGCAACTCCTAATATATCTGTTACATGCATTGTATGTATATATGTAGGAATCTGTTGCTTGGAAATATATGCATTCAAAAAAGTATGTGTCTCTTTTGTAGTGTTTCATTCCTCTCTTCTCCTATGTAGATATGTCTATATGTGAAATTATATGTAGACAACATTCATACATACCACTCACCATGTTTATTGTTTTGCAAAGATAGTACATAGACAACATTCATATATACTCCTCACCATGTTTATTGATTTGCAAAGATAGTTATTATTTGTTTCATCCTCAAAGAACCATCCTTACAATAATAGGTTTTATATTAATTATAATTAGGAAGCTTAGTTTCACTATCCATCATAGTGGTGGACAATTTTTGTTCTTGCTCGAGTGGTTTGGTGAGAGCCTATGGGACTCTATGGCCAAATAAACCAGGGTGGAGAGAAGGCCTTCTTTTGTTCTTGCTCATTTTAGTTTCCCTATGTGCATATATGTATCTTTGTGAAATTCAAGACTGACAAAATTCATTTCTACGTGCAATTATGTGTCTATGTGAAATTAAATGCAAACAAAATTCATATATAGTCCTTGCTATGCTTATTATTTTCATAAGATAATAACAAATTTTATTTGAACTATTGTTTATGTCCACTGGGAATGGTTGGAAAGTGGTGAAATAGTCCATGTTCTCCATGATAAGCCATTGTTGGTTGTTTATGTATGGCTTCATAGATAGTTGTTATTTTAGGCCTCAATAACGATTTGCTCAATGTTTCAACTGACACTTAATATACATCCTTCCATTGTAACAAAGTCTTATTGAGGTTTAGATAGATAACAACTATGCTTCAAGAAGAATATGGACTATTTTATTACTTTGCAAACATTTCCACCACAAAGGAATGATACAACAATTAATGTTGATGCCAAGTAGTGTTTAATTTTTTTGGCCCTATTTGTCAACGTGCCAAACACTTTTAATTTAAAATTCAAACAACATCTGCCACCTTTTCCCCAACTAAAATGTTGAGTCCTTGCTATGCTTATTATGTTCATAAGATAATAACAATGTTTATTTGAACTATGGTTTTTGTCCACTAGGAATGGTTGGCAAGTGGTGAAATAGTCATTGTTCTCCATGATAAGCCATTGTTGGTTTTTTATGTATGGCTTCAAGGATAGTTGTTATTTGTCTAGGCCTCAATAACGATTTGCTCACTCTTTCATCTGCTACTTAATATACAACCAAGTCCATTGTAACAAAGCCTTATTGAGGTCTAGATAGATAATAGTTATGCTTTAAGAAGAATACAAAATATTTTATTACTTTGCAAACATTTCCACCACAAAGGAACCATACAACAATTAATGTCGATGCCAAATAGTGTTTAATTTTGCTGGGCTTCTCTACCAACATGCCAAACGCTTTTAATTTAAAATTCAAGAAGCATCTGCCACCTTTTCCCTGGCTGAAAAGTCGACGTCGAAATTCTCAAAAACCTAGGAAGGCTGACAAAAATTCTGACCAAATTTCACACAATAGGCGGACACCACGCATCTGGGGATTCTGATAAATATGCCTTTTGATGCCTATAGTTTTATTCTTCTTGTGTTGGCTGACTATAATGTATATTGTTCCCACATGTAAATTCCTACAATTAGTTCAATGGTGGCATCAATCTTCCATATGATACTCAAAACATAGCTTATTGTTGCAATAATGTAACAACATAATAAACATAGGGATCACTTTGTATGGATTTTTTTTGAATCTACTATGACATACATACATATCTATACATAGGTAAAATATATTGTCCACCACTCCAATCAATGGTAGCATCAAACAAAAAATCACAGTACCAAACCTGTGCAAAAATATAGTCTTCTCTCAGTAGTACCTTGTTAAAAATGAAACAATATTTCCTTCTCAACACTATCTAATTGAAAACCAAATAGTATACCATAACCTAGAGAACAAAAATTAACAATGCAAAAATCCCATGCAAAACCATGGCCACAAAACCCATGTAGAACAATAGCTAGAAAATGCCAACCATAAACAAAACATTATTGCTTATAAGAAACAATATAGGATTTTCTCAAGAGCGACTTACTGATAATTGAAATAGTATATCCTTTCCAACAAGGATCTATGAAAAATGAGACAATATACCCCAAGCTAGACAACAACAATCGACAAAAAACTGCATGACGTTAACAATTTTATTTTGTTGCAAATATAGCCACAAAATGGAAGCCATAAAGAGAAACCCAAAAAAAAATTGTAGTAATCAGCCCATGCAAAAATATACTCTTTTCTCAACAGAACCTTTTCAAAAATTCTAACAATGTAGCCTTTTCAACAACACCTTTTTGAAAATGAAACAATATAGCCTAATAGGGATCACTGTGTATGAATGTTGTTTGCATTTACTATGACATACATATATATTTTTACACAAGGAAACTATATTGTCCATCACTTCAATCAATGGTGGCATTAAACAAAAAAAATTGTAGTAACAAACCTATGGGTATGTGCAGGATCATCATGGAAAAAATAGGCCCTTAAGTGGCAATAAAATTCAAAAAATCAGAGTTAGGCAACTTGACGTAAAAATTTGAATAAGTTATCTATATTATTTAAAAAATATGTAAGAATGGAATCTGTAGAAAATTGACTATAGTTTCTAAACTACTAGGTTTATTTAAAAATAAAAAAATCTATTTGGTGAAAATTTGAAATTTCAATGCAGTAGTACTTAAATTTCAGGGAAAAAATAAGAAGTAGGTATCTGTCTGACCACCCTAACCACAACAAAGTGATAATATATTTTTATAATATTTTAGATATAAGTAGGGGACTCATGCCTCGATGTGATGCATATTTTTTTGTAATTTGTTTCCAAGTAAATAATTAATTATGAATTTTTTATTAAAATTTTCAAAAAATATAAAAATTTGTATTTCTAACCACCTTAACTTGGTCAAAACTTCATGAAATTCAATTGTTTTTTTTTTAATCCTATAGTATGTGAAGCATAGAATGTGACGCATGTTTTGGATTCAAAAAATGTGATACTGTTTGAAAGCTATAGATTTTTTTCAATCAGCCTATCAATCAGGACTTTAGTCATAATTCAAATAGAAAATGAATAATAATTATTTATTAAATTCAAAGTAAAGCATAATTTATATTGGTGGAAAGCTAAGAATCTCCTTTAAAAACTTTTTTTTTTCATCAATTTTGGGTAAAAAAAAATTCGTCAGCCACATGGGCCATTATATCACTTAGATATCACCACTTTTTGTCCCATCATGATCCTGCACATACCCCTATGCAAAAATATAGTCTTTCCTCAGCAATACCTTGTTGAAAATGAAACAATATTGCCTTCTCAACACTCTCTTAGTGAAATCCAAATAGTATACCCTAAGCTAGAGAACAACAATCAATAATGCACAAATGTCATGCAAAACCATAGCCACAAAACCCATGCAGAATGATAGCAACAAACCACAAGCCACAAGCAAAACATTATTGCTCATAAGAAAAAATATAGGCTTCTGCCAAAAGTTCCTTATCTATAATTGAAATAGAATATCCTTTTCAGCAGCACTCTATCGAAAACCATCCAATACACCCCAAGCTAGACAACACCAATCAACAAAAACTGCATTTCATTAACAATTTTATTTTATTACAAACATAGCCACAAAATGGAACCCATAAAAAGAAACCCCCAAAAAATTGTAGTTAGAAATCCATACAAAAATATACTCTTTTCTCAACAGAACCTTTTCAAAAATTCAAACAATATAGCCTTCTCAACCACAACTTTTCGAAAATGAAACAATATAGCCTAAGCTAGAGAACAATAATCAACAATGCCTAATAGAATCAAACTAGAACTATATAACAATATCTATTTCACTCTATTGCAACCATAACCCCAGAAACCAAAGCCATAAATCAAAGAATATTGGTTTTAACAGTGATCTAGATAGAGAAACCCACAACACACAAAGATTGACAGTAACATGCCCATGCAAAACCATAGCCACAAAATGTGAACTATAAATGAAATATTTTTTGTTTTTAAAAACAATATAGTCTTCTCTCAACAACACCTTATCAAAATTTGAAACAATCAATGGTTCCTTATCAGACATTAGATAACATAGCCTGCCACAAACTGCGAATGTCAATTGAAACAATATCTCTAAGGGTTTTCCTGATATGCACCTCTTCCTGGTTCTTTCAAACACAGTTATCCCCACTAGCTTCCTGCATGTTTCCTTGTTTCTCAAAGCCTACAAAAACTTGCATATTGTTAAAAATTTTATTCCATTGTTAACATAGCCACAAAATGGAAGTCAAATAGGGAAAGCCACAAAAAAATTCATAATAACAAACCCATGCATAAATATACTCTTTTCTCAACAAAAACTTCTTGACAATTGAAACAATATAGCCTTCTTTGCATATGCTATGACATAAATAGATATTTGGACATATGGCACATACATTGTTCATCACTTTGATCTATAGTGCCATTACCAAGGATTTTATATTTCTTTTCAAGTCATCCACCCATGTAAAAAGTAGAAAATATCCTCCAACCACCTTCACAGGAACTCCACAACAGATGGTCAGACTTGCACCTTCACAAAAGCTCACCCTCTTGGAATCAACATTAACTATTGTATGGTATCTATGTAGTAGTGATTGTTGTGCCAACATCTTCCATTTAAAATGTGAAAAGAGGTGGCGAAAGTCTTTGTAATTTTCAATAAGGAATTGTTGGGTGTTCTTCGATGGGTTAACTTGCTATCAAAGTTGTGAGCTAGGATTGTGAGCTTCTTTGAAGGTTGAATTTCAATCACCCTTCGCAACATATGTATCAATCTATATCTATATCTATAATTTTCCATTCATCTATACATGTATATTGTCTAAATCTAATGCCATGCACATACATTTGTACTTTTACTTTTTTAGTCTGTATATTTCCAAACAAAAAATTCTTATATATGCATCCAATGCATGGTGCTAGATTGTATTTGTTGTCATATTTGTTAACTGTACCTTTTTAGTTATTATTTATTTCACCCTCAAAAAGGACTTGTTGGAATGGTAGGTTCTATATTAAGTGTGACAAGAAATATTGGTTTCACCATTGATCAAAGTGGTGGACAATTTATGTTCTTGTTCGAGGGTTTGGTGAGAACCCATGGGGCTCCATGACCCAATATGGTAGGCTGGAGAGCATGCCTTGTTTTGTTGTGTTTCATTTCATATTTTCTATTTTCTATTTACCTACACTTTGGGTCTTTACGTTAGTGTTTGTAAGCACATTATTATCTTCACTGTAATATATGGATATGTATATGTATTTGTATATATGCATTTGCACTCCAAAGAAAGAAAAGAAAACAGATGCCCAGTCAATGGAAATTATAACAAATATCCAAAGTCACAATTACGTGTGGTTGTTTGGCATTCAAGGAAGTACAAAAATTATCTTTGGAAGGTCTTGTATGGCAACGGATATTGCAGGTAGGCCTAAGAACAACAACTTGCACTTAGCTTCAAAGTTAATTCTTGCAACCTTGACTATTGTTGTTTTAATCCTTATTTCTAAATTATAGGTATGAGTTTCAATAAGAACAGTGAAAACAAATATATGAATATTGTCTACATCTAATGCCATGTACATACATTTCTACATGTGATTTTTTAATGTGTATATTTCACAACATAAACTGCAGAGCATAAACTATCTGGTTGCGTTGCAACCATGACCACTAAATGCAAGCCACAAATAAATAAACAATAGGTTTTATTACAACCATCACTAGCACATTCAAACCATACAACAAATAATGTAGATGCAAATCAACATTTAATTTCGCTAGCCTTCTCTATCCATGCGGTGGAAAATCCACCAACCTATTCCCAATGAGTGCGATATGCCTCTGCAACCTTTTTAGTTATTATTTCTTTCAGCCTCAAAAAATGAGTTGTTGGAATGATGGGTTGTATATTAACTATGGTAAGAAAGATTGGTTTCACCATTGATTAAAGTGGTGGAAAATGTATTTTCTTGTTCGGGGATTTGGTGAGAGCCCACGGGGCTCCATGACCCAATATCGTAGGGTGGAGAGAAGGCCTTGTTTTGTTATGTTCCATTTCATCTTTTCTATTTGTTGTTTAGCTACACCGTGGGTCTTTATGTTGGTGTTTGCAAGAACTTTATTGTTTACATCGCAATATATGCATGTGTATATGTGTTTGTATATATGCATGTGTAATAAAAAAAGTGTAGTTCTTTTAGATGGAGGCTCCAATGAAGGAAAGCATGATGCATAGCCTTAAACAACAACAGTGTTACACTCTCCTTTAAAGAGTGCATTGTACCTTCCATTCATTGGAGTCTCCATAGAAAATGCATTGCGTATGCATAAATACATTTACATAACATATGCATATATCTATGCTTTGGTTATTCTCCATAAGGTATTGTTGAAAAAAGAATTGTTGTGTGTACAATTTTTTTTGTTTTTATTGCCCCCCCCAACATGGTTTTATATTTCCAAGTAGAAAACACCTACATATGCATCCAATGTATAATGTTGGTTGTGACAGCTTGTCTATTATACCTTTTAGTGTCAGAAAAGGATTTGTTACAATGATAGGTTCTATATTGATTGTGATAAGCAACACTGGTTTTTTCATTGATCATAGTGGTGGACAATATTTTTTCTTGAGCTCAGGGGTTTGGTGAGAGCCCATGCAGCTCCATGACCCAATATGGTAGGGTGGAGAGCATGTCTTTTTTGTTTTCTTTCATTTTATATTTTATATTTGTTGTTTAGTTATGTTGTGAGTCTTTAAGTTGGTGTTTGCAAGCACAGTTTTTTTCCTCATCATAATATATGTATATGTATATGTATATGTATATGTATATGTATATGTATATGTCTATGTGTATGTGTATGTATGTATATGTATATGTATATATGCATGTGCAATAAAAAAATGTGAGGTTTTTTTATTGCTGGCTAAAATGAAGGAAGGCGCGTTGCACAACCATAGCTAGCAACAATGTTGCACTCTTCTTTAAAGAGTGAAACGTACCTTCTATTTATTACAGTCTCCATCGAAACTACATTGCATATGCATAGATACGTTTGCAAATACATTTTCATATATGTATGATTTTTTTTTTGTCAATGTGTCACTATTGGAAAAAGTATTTGTGTTCGTTCATTTTTTTTAGATTACACCTTTTTTTCCCCCTCGACCATGGTTTTATATTTTCAAGCAGAAAATCCCTACATATGCATACAATGCATCATGTTGATTGTGACGTCTTGACTATTATTCATTCAAGGGCCAAAAAATAACTATTAGAATGTAAGGTTCTATATTGGGCGTAATAAGAAACATTGGTTTCACGATTGATCTATGACTAGTGGACAATGTATGTTCCTACTCGGGGGTTTGGTGAGAGTCGATGGGGCTCCATGACCCAATATGATAGGGTGGAGAGCAGGCGTTCCTTTTTTTTGTTCCACTTTATATTACCTATCCATTCATTGGTTTATTTGTTTCTCTTTAAGTTGGAGTTTGCAAGAACTTTTTCATCTTCATTCTAATGTATGTATATATATTGTTTTCCATATGGCATTGTTCAGTCTCGCTATCTACCTTTGGCTATTTCATCCCATATTGAATCAACTTCACCTCTACACTTATTTCAATTCCCTTTAAGTTGGTGTTTGTATGCATTTGATTAATTTTCTCATATTATGATTGTAGGGTCCTCATCCTTGTTCGAGTTCCAACTCTCTAGCAAGTGTGGACCATAAAAAGGCAGCAAAATGCCAAAGGAACCAACTTTATTATGTCAGCCATAGAGACCAAATTTGTGTAGGTTGTCGAGCCAAATACTTGCAATAAAGAGGCATTGTAGCTCAACCTACCTTGGCCCCGAATTTATAGACAAGTGCACCACAATGGTAGCTAGATTCATTGGTAGAGCTCGCTCCCTGTCATAGCGTTGTACACCCCATTCCTTGACAACTTCTACATAGTCATCACAGTGAAGAATCCTCCACAATAAGTGGTTGTATACCTCAAAAAACTCTTCCTAAGCATCCCTTGCCATCCACATCATCAGCTGCCCCCACTTAAGTAGCCTATTTGGTGATTCTTTCCACACTGCACTGCAATCATTCCATCGGCGCATTGATGCTTTGTCTGACTTGAAAATTTGTAGTGTTTGCAAGGAAAGCTATGCAATAATGAAAGTGCAAGAATCCAACGTAGGCACCATCTATTTGTGTTGTGCTTCTGAAATGGGTGTACATAGATTGAGTTTGGTGAACAAGATGGAACCAGGCCCACAACCTCCTATCCTTGCAAAACTTACTCAAGTTGAATAAATGCTTATAGCTAGATTTGCTCAATTTTTGCAAGTGACCCATGCTAGAGGAGACCAATAAAAATATAGTGGTCATACTATAATATTTCCTCAAGACATCACAACCATTGCAACTTTTTTACTGTGCCATCTACATGATCTTGAAGTGGTGATTGTGCGCATAACTATCATTCAGAGGATGAACTATGATTGCTATGTTGACAAACATAATGTCATGGCTGCATTAATATACGAAATTGAAAATAACCCACACTATAGTAATTTTGCAATAGATTGTGATGCTTTAAATTTGTTTCCTACTATATGTACTGATATCTCTGATCTTCTGCACACAATGAAAGAACCAATACATAGCACAGATGAAATAATGGCAACTCTAGAAAGTGTTGTTGATGAGGAAGTTGAGCTTTAGGCCTCATCATAATTTATTCCATTGATGCCCAACCCTCCTCATAAATTGCAGGAAATTAGAGATGCCTTATAGATTAAAGATATTAGTGAAAATACTTTTCCTTGGCCTGAGATAAGTTATATCCCTATCAATGAATATAATACAGAAGGGTTATTAAGCATGGATTTTCCAATCTTGTTCCCCACTAGCACAACAATGCCCCTACAATCAAGAACTATACAGATTCACATACATGAATATGCATTGCACTTGATGAGATGCTATGATAATAGATTTGGGAGGAATGTAAGATTTAGATATTACCTTTATAATTTGATAATGAGACATCAAAGCCAACAATCAACTTCATTTTTTATGAAAACAAACTTGGAGGAAAGGATCCCAAAGTCTATTGTTTCTTTGCAGAAATTGATTCGAGATGCACCTGAAAACTAGATAGCGAACCAATTGTTCACTTTGGTGCATCTTTGTGAGGAGCACACTCATATTGGGGTAAGTGTTGTCAAGAGCTTATAGAAATGATCCACCATCTTGGTACACCGACTCTCTTGTTCACTTTAAGTGTTGTAGACACATTATGGCATGATTTGCATAGGGTGATTGATCCTCATGCCCAACCACATATGCCATAGTCCCAAAGATGCTTCACTAACAATGTGGTGCAAAACCCACACATAACAACCTTGTACATGCACTTGTGGTTCACCATTTTCTATGAAGAGGTTATTGAGAAGTGTTTCTATACAAAGGACTATTGGTATAGGTATGAGTGGAAACATCATGGATCGACACATGTCCATGGTTTATTGTGGCTTCTAGGTGCCCTAAATATGGACATGATTGATTGGTCCAACCCACATGAGCTTCAATAGGAAAATAATTTCTTTGATCACTACGTTTCAACATGGAATCCTCGATCCCTAGATCAACTAATATCAAGGGTCCACCACTCATCTTTGGGGGACCCCTGCTTGCTTAATAGTATCGAAATATCTTGCATGGACCCAATGGTGGATTATGAACAACTCTTGAACATGGTGCAGAGGAATACCAACTATACTCAATACACTTGCCTTGGGAAAAAATTCCACCAATTACAATGTCGCTACAAAGCTCCATGGAATACACAACCATCATCAACATTGGTGATTGGTAGTGAATTGAACAAATCCTATAAGCTAGCAAGAACTGATGAGTGTGTTAATATCCACAACCATGAGATGCTTGCAATTTGGTCAGCAAATTTTGATTTCTAGCCAATATTTTCTAAACAAATTGTCCTAAACTACAATTCCAAATATGCATCAAAGTCTAAAAAAATTTGAAAGCTATATTGATATATTACAAAGGGTTGCCAATACGAATTCCTCTATAGATAAAGCATTGCTTTCCTATCAAAAATTCATGTTAACCTTTGTTGAATATCATGACATTGATGCACAAAAAATATGCCATATTCTCCAAAAGTTGACCCTTGTCATCTCAAGTCAACATTTCCTATCTCTGAACATCAGTAGGAAGAAATTTCACCATTTGAAAATAGTTGATTGTGGTGAGGATCTTGCAAGCGGATTCATTCATTGTTACATGCAAAGACCAATTGAAATGGAGACAATATCCCTTATCCAATCTACATAACTGTATACATATCAAAAAAATTACAAAGGTGCAGCTTGGCACCCCTTCCCATAGCTCGTTATCATCATTTTTTACTTGCTATTTTAAGAGAGCCCCCTTGAGAAAAGTGATATCTTTGAAAAAAAATTCTGGCCGGAATTGCTACTATACAAGCCTTTCTAAAATGTTGAGGCAGACATAGGCCTCACGAGAGAAAGCATAATAAATAATTGGAGGTTTTTCCATGTTGTTGGCTATGACCCTTGGCATGTCAATAGAATTTTTGCTCCCCCTGTCAATGAAGAGGAAGGGCACAGTGATACTGATAGCACACGGTCTCTACCTCCCATAGATGAATATGAATGTGAGTTGCTTTCTCGGCTTGGTGATACAAATAATTTTTTCTTTGACCATATGCAACTATTGGGTAGATGATAATTTCATCTACATCACAAGTTGGATGCACACCATGTTCCAGAAAGTCAGCATAGCAATGCTGAATATTTTATTTCAACAAGTAAGTTGCATACAGCTAAAGACACCCTTTATTCGTTTGCACTGCCTACACTTTCTCTTAGCTATCTCCTAAGAAAAATATTTCTCTTAATATCATTGAACAACACCATCTTGGCCCATCTTCATCATTCCCATTGCGTATGATCATTCAAGAAACTGTTGGCACAGGTAAATCGTTTCTTATAGACAAGATCCGAAGTGCGCTAAATACATCACCAAATAAAATAATGAATCCTCTGCTTGCTTTGACGCCAATGGGAGTAGCTATTTACAATATTTGTGCCTCCATAGTGCATACAACTCTTTGGATACCAATTAGAGATATGAATCCATTAAAGGGATAGGAATTGACCATACTTCAAGAGGAGTTCAAACATATTAAGTACATTTTAATTGATGAAATGAGCTTCCCGAGGCCCAAGTTATTGCTTAAGATAGATAGGTGATTGTGACAAGAATTCCCTGCTAAACATATGCAGCCATTTGGTGGGGTCTTTTTTATACTCGTGGGTGACCTAGCACAACTGCCTCCTATTTTGGACATGCCTATTTATGCTTCTTTTTCCACGATGTTAGCTCTTTGGCACACTTTTAATATTGTTGTCACACTTGACAATATCTTTCGACAGTATGGAAAATATGATACACAACAAAAATTTCGTACATTGCTTTTGAATATTAGAAATTGTTAAGAATCCTAGCCTGACTGGAAAACCCTTATGAATCAATCACATTCCATGCTTTTAGCTAAGAAAAACTAAGAGTTTGATGAAGCTATCCACTTATTCCCAATAAATAGGTTGGTTGCCTTGCATAATTGAAAAATGCTTCAACAATTAAATGTTCCCATTGCAATTAGTGTTGTTGAAAGTTCTCAACAAAATGCACTTGATTATGGTGATGATGAAAAACTTCAAGTAGAGCTCTTGCTTGCAATTGGGCAGCAAGTAATATTGATGACAAATCTTTGGGTGGAAGCTAGCTTGGTTAATGGATCATTGGGTTTAGTGAAGGCTATCATATATGCTAGCGGTGCTAAACCACCTCAATTTCCTAAATATGTTGTTGTCCACTTCCCAAACAACATTGGCCCAGCATGGGATCGAGACAATCCATGAGCCATCCCAATTCGGTCAATCACACAAGGTAGCCAAAGACAACTCCCCTTGGCAATGGCTTGGGCAATAACAATACATAAATAAGACTTGACACTGGAGAGAGCTACAATAGATATTGGTACTAAAAAAGGAAACGACTAACATTCATAACTCTCTCTCATGCTAAATCAATAGTAGGAATACGCATAGATCCACCTTTCTATTTTGACAGATACTCTAGGTTGCATTCCAACACATATAATGCACTTCAAATGAAGGAAGAGAATCACTGTTAGTAATTCTCTGCATCCCCATAATGATAAAATTTTCCTATTCTTAAAGGTAACTATACCACTTTTCCTTTTCCTTTTCATTTCAATGCATTTAGAATCTTGACTATTCCTAATTTCCCCTCTTGCTCATTCCCTCCATAATGCATCGAATTATGGAAGAGAAACACCTCCAACAATTTTCTAGATTCCGATCAAGATGTATTTATTTTTTTCCTTAACCTAATTATACCACTTGTCCTTCTCCTTTTCATTTCAATGCATTTAGAATTCCCACTATTCCTAATTTTCCTTCCTCATCGCCCCTCCCATAATGTAGCTACAATCACTTTTGCCAAAGATAGGTAAGGTTTTACTCCTACAGTGATTACTAAGACAAGTTGTTATTGATTTCTTGCCCTTTATTAACTCTTGCCTCCAACAACAAATGTGGATTCCTTCCTATTTCTAGCTTCACTGAATATTTTTATATTTTATTTTTCTCTCAAAACCTTACTCCCCTTTGATCAATAATTTCGCCTCTGGATCTATCGCCTTTGAACCATTTGTGTCTAATTATGTTAGATTCTAACAAACTTAGATTGCAAACATTTTCAATTGTAACTGCAGATCTTGACAATTTTTATTAGCTTCTTGCTCACAAGTTTTTGATGTTCTTTAAGTTTCAATTGCATTGCATTCATTTACATGGTAAGGCTATACCTCCTTCATTCCATCTCTTCTTTCACTACATTTGAAATTCTTTGTCACAAATTCCGCAACTATATATATTTTCTAAAAAAGCTAACACTAATTTCAGTTGAACAAAATTGCCAAGTACCAGAAGAGAATTATATGCAAGTTATAATTGTACACATATTATCTCTTGCTCTTTGTAGAAGGTATATTTGCATCTTGTTTATATGACCTTTTCTATTGCTGACATATTATATATTATTTGTTATGAACTACAAAGCTGTTTATATTTCTTGGTTTAGATATTCTCTACCACTGACACATTTTTCACTGCACTAAACTTCAAATTTACCTTATGTCTAACTATATTTGACTCAAAGCATTTTAGATTGAAAATTTTCTAAACTGTACATGCACATCTCCATAATACTAAATAGCTTTCCAATCACATGTTTGCCATAGTGTAAAAGTTGCGACAACATTCTATTTACGTTGAAGGTAAGGCTATATGTCCTTTACTCCATCTTTTATTTCACAAATACATCTCATATTGCTTGTCATAAACAATACAATTAAATATGTTTTTCAAAATGCAAAAGACTGATTGCAACTAAATAAAATTTCTAGGTTAATGCTATTGATATGTCCACAATCCACAATCATTAAGAATTTTTTTACTGGATATTTGATTATGTTTTTGTTTATGGATGGACAAACTCACACACAATCAAATGTCCAGAAACAACATATATTAAGAAAAAAATATCATGTGCTAAAGCATTGGTTTCACCATTGATCATAGTGGTGGGAAATGTATGTTTTTGCTTGGGGATTTGGTGACAGCCCATGCGGCTGCATGACCCAATATGGTAGTGGAGAGCAGGCCTTTTTTTTTGTTCATGTTACATCCCGTTGCACCCACAAGGTATGCCTACATATTATATTTTTAATACCTTTTATTGCACATGTATTACATATTATTTTTTATAAATTATATAACTCTTTATTTTCTCTACGTTGCATATTGTCTACCAATGACACATATTCATTACACTAAACTTCACATTCCCTTTCAGTTTTTGCAAACCTTACTTGAAAGAAAAACTTTCAATTTCACGTAAGATCGTAATTTCTTAGTGAATGATATTTTATCTCAGCTTATATTCATAAGTAATATGGATATTTTTATAGCATTTCATCTTTTATGAGGTCATCCTCACATTAGGTTCACTTTCCAAATTGCATTATGGTCATTTTGAAGAAGTAATGTTTTCTAATTGACCTTTGACAATGTTTAGAAATCAAATAAAATAAAAATATATAGTTTCAAATTGTTATGTCAATCTTCAACACAATTCTGTCAATGCAATCATCTCTTTATTCTTAAGATTTTGCATGGCTTTTGTAAATACACCTATTTGACATTTCAATTATACTCTAAGATTTCACATAATTGTATTACATTTTTGAGATAATATATTGTCAATTCCTCTCATCAATGGTCGCATCAATGTTGCATATAGCACTTTAAATACAGTTTTTGCATGGATTTGGTACTATCAATTTTCTCTCTTTTGTGGGTTTTCCCATCTAGCTTGCTATTGAAACAAATATTCTTTGATTTATGTCTTCCATTTTATGGTTGTGGTTACAATGCAGTAAAATAGTTAATGTTAGACAATTTATCTTAATATATTGTTGCATTTTCAATTTCATGCTATTGAACACTCTATATTTTTGCATTGGTTTGTTACTATCAATTTTTCTATTTCATGAATATTATTGCTAAAACCAATATTCTTTCATTTATTACTTATGAATATGGTTGTTTAGTTCTCCTGTGGTTGGATTGCCAAATAATGTTATATATGCACAATTTCTCTTCGCTATTTGAATGTTAACATGTATGTGTGGGTGTGTATGTTTTTATATGGTCATTCCCAATAAGGTATTGTTCAATATAGAATTTTATATGTTGTTGTTGAAATGCTTATTGTTTCATTTAAAGCTTTCATTTTGTGGTTATAGTTGCAATGCTAAATAGTTATATTTTTCTCCATAGGGAATTGTTGACTGTTGCTCTCTAGCTTTGGTTATATTGTTTCATGTTCTTTGCATGAAATTAAATAGTGCATGTATTTAGTGTTATACACTTCTTCTTTCTTTCTATGAGGAATTGTTGATTCTCGTTCTCCTTTGGCCTATATTGTTCCATTCTTGAAAACTTTCTCTTCCAAAGGATATATTATTTCAATCTTTTATAACATGTTGTCCACAAAATAATGTGTTTCTTCTCATAACCATTACTACTACATATTGTTTCAATGAGCTATAGAATATACACATATCTGAACTTTCTCTCTCCCACATTGCATTCCTACCATTTGTGCTTCCCTCCACCTATCGGCTCATCATTGCATGTCACTACACACAACTGCTAGTTATTTCTTAGTGTTCCTACTCTTGTTAATCCAAAAATATTGAATTTAACTATAATTAAAGAGACCATGTAGGATGGTCATATAGACTTTTTAGTTTTGTAGATTCTTGTAACTCGACCATACATAAAATCAATAATGGTATGCCCAATGAATCTTATTTTTTCCATCGAAAATAGTGTGTTTTAGCATGCATATAAGGATTGAAGTAATTGCACTTGGACACCAAACTACTCTACCTAGTAGGGTTATTATATCACCCATTTTATATTTCAAAGTCACTTTTGTACAAGGTTTTTGGGAATTTTGGATAAGGAATTTTCTTTATTTGTATCATCCAAGTAGATCACATGAATAAACCTCTTAAATTTCTCCTCTATTACATTGAATTATTTAGAAGATTGAATTCTATCAAGTTAAAGGACTAATGGGTAGGAAGGAACAGAAAATATCCTAATTCTCTCAGCACTTAGGTCTAGATAGACTCTCCCTTTAATGATAACTTGTCTTTTGTCTATCATATTGATGTACAAACTAGAGTATCAATTCTAGAATTTCTAGTAGCACTAGAAATGCAACAACTTTGTGTAGTCTAGTTAAAACAATTTTCTTAGCCCATTGAGTGCAATTATCAATAGTCTTCCTTTCGTGAAGATATTCCACATTGATATGCTCAAATTTTGCATCTAAGATGATGCCATATTTAGGTGTAATTTGAGAAGGTAAGGATAATCCCTTGAATTTGAATCTCATGTACTTGACCATTTTAACACATCTACCCTATGGAATAAGGAAATTGTGTAATTATGTCACTATTTAACTACTGTGTTAATTTCTCATAATTTATTTCCAATTAAGGTTTTTTGGTTGAAGTTAGGGTCAAATTTTTACAAATTTTTATAAAAAATAATAAATGGAATGTTCAATTCAATTAGATTAACAATAATATATACCAAATATACTAAGTTAAAGGAAAGAGGCTTTCAACTCATGATAATCAAATTTCTTGGCCTCAAGCTTCTCCCTCAACTTGCCAAATGGATCGGGGTCACAGAAGTGTGTCACAATCTATTCAATAGTACTTTGTCCTGCATCCCCCTTAGGGCTCTCTCTTAGGTGGCCTACTAGTTGCGCTGGACTAGCTGGTCATTTGGTGATAGTTCTAAATGGTATGATTTTAGTAATGTTCCTTGATTGGTATTGCTCTGGCTCATCATAAAATTAAATGAAATATGATGAGGGGTGGGAAACCTTTGGCATTCCTTCAAACACCATTAATTTATGGGGTAGGCTAGGTGATAGGGGCTCACTACCTCCACTTGTTACTACTACTATTTCCACCTAGTGGCCTTTATTTTTGTAATATTTTTTGATCTAGGGTCTACATTGTGTGGATTTTTGGGGTGTGATTTCATATCAACCTACTTTTCTTTGTCAATATGTATACTTTTATTTTATTATAGATATAGATTCTAACATTTATTCATCAAAAGAATATACCTTCAAATGAAGAAAAATGGGAGGGGTTTAATCACCAAGGTGAGTGATCAAGATGATTAGCCACTATGTTTTCCTAGTTTTCATTCAATTATGAAGGCTAAAATGCATAAATAACAATAAAAAATGTCTCCTAACTATTATAGAAACCATAAGAGAGGGTTTGGAAGGTTGAGAATATGTGTAGCTTATTGAAAAATTACTGGTTTTAGGTCATTGAGGACTCATTCACCTTTACTAGTGAATGGGTCCTTGTTAGGGTTTATGAAAAAATGAGATCTCGATTTTGTTCCAAGATATTTGCATTTATAGCTCCTCAATGCTCAACTCTTAAAAACTTGGAACAAATTTTGTAGCCTCATTTTCATGTTCTTACAATATGGATGACAACTTTGCAACTTGAAAAGTTTGACAATTTTGCTTCAATCTTGTTCTCCACTTGAGCTTCAACCTAGAAAACTGCAAACATACATCAAAGAGGAGAAAAAAATGTTGATTATTAGAGGATAAGGGTTTTCCTTATTCAAACCCCATTTAGGTAATTAAACCTTATGATGAAACAATGAAATTGGAGCATGAAATGTTGTTACCTTGGAAGTTGTCTTGGAATGTAAATCTGGAAACTAACATGAAGTGGCAATGTAGAATGTAGATCTAGATCTTGAATTGGATACAAATCAATGATCAGCTTAGATCTTCAAACATGGTTCTGATTTCTAATGAGTTTTATTGTTTTTTGTAGGGTTCATACAATGCAATTTTTTAATTTATTGCTTAATAATAAATTTATCTTATTTATTTAGTTCTAATCTTATTCATTGGTTGTGTACTTTCAAGGCCTTTTTTTTTTGGTGGAAGGTACATGTGATCGGTTGATATGTTCAAGTGAGCATCTAAAAATCTGGCAAAGGATCTGACGGTGGCACATTTGAGGTGGAGTAATTTTGAGGTATCAAGAATGAAGTGTCAATACTCATGGTCATGATTTGGCATAATCATTATATTGTATGCTAAGCAGTATGGATTCCTTGCTTCGAGGCTCTATAGTTTATGAATCTATCATTATTTTTTATGCTTGGTGATTACTATAGACAACATGTTCTTTGCATATGTAAATTTAGTACATAATGCAAGGTTAAGGTTAAATCAAATCCTTCAATCATAGTCAAAATTTTGCTGATCTAAGGCAAGATTTAATACCATGTGGGTAAATGAAGTAGTCACTAATCATGTTTGGTTATGCAGTGTAAGGCTTCAAATATTTTATTTGTGTGAAATCCTTGTGAAATAAATGCAGCAACCTTTTAATATCACATTGACATATTTATAAAGGACCTGGTTCATTAATATCCTATCATTATTCTAGTCTATTTCAAGTTTCCAGGTGCCTATTCGTCTCTTCTTCAACAAGTTTTGGTGGACAAGTTTCAGCAGCTAAGTTTTTGGGTCCTCACGATGGTTTGATGTCTTCAATTTTCAAGTTTTGGTCATTCTTTAGTACATTCACAGTTCTTTGTTAACTTCAATTTTCTCGCTTACTTCATTTTCTTGTTGAAATGCTAAAATTAGGTGAAGTCTTCATCTCTGTCAGTGTTAGTGGGTGAAGTTATTCTATTTCTTTGCTGAAAGTGCTAGATGTTGAAGGTTTTAAGATCTTAGGTTGGGTATTCCTCTAGGTCTTCTATTCATTTTGAAAGAATTGCAGTATTTTAAGGTTGGTGTTTAAGGAATTTCAATGGAATATGTAGTAAAAAAATTTAGGTTTCCTGTGCAAATTAAAGCTGGTGAGCACTCATTTTCTAGGGAAATTTGAGAATTTGAATTGTCTTTTTATTTTTAGGGTGTCCTGCACTAGTTTTGTTGATAGTGTTAGGATGGTGATTGTTGAGCATGTCCTAAGTCCAAGTGCTCCAAGGATTTTATTTCCATCACAAATTTTATATATCTTCCTATCCAATGTAATAGACCTTCTGTAGTCCCTCGAGCTTCTAGAAATCGTAGTTGAAGAGGGTGATTAGCCAAATGTATTTGGAGAGGATACATTGTTATAATGTGTGAAATCATACAACCTAGATAAAGGGAGTGGGTTTGTTGGTAGTCTTTTTTGAAAGAAATTTCTCAAAACCAAGTAATGTTACAGGGAAACATTTGAGGCAGTAAGGAATAGCTTGAAAAGACATGATCCATGGGCCATGTGCAAAGTTTTAAATTTGTTTTCAAATGAATTGGGGATCAAAATGGTTGATATTTTTATAGATAAATTTTATGCCCTTTCTTTCCTACTAAACCACCACAATAGACATGGATGTGTTGTTCTACCAAGCTTCATGCCTTGGAATCAATAAGGCCCTTTGGTAAAACAAGGGAAGAAGGGTAATCTTCAAGAGGGTGAGAGAAAACGTGATGTTGATTTAAATGAAATTTTCCAAGGGTCTGAAGAAGCAACTGCTTACATGGAAGAATGATCATATAGTCATTAATTATATGAATTTTTCTTTTTTCAAAATCTCTATAGTATATGTGCTATAAATATGTTGCACAATTTTGATAGCATGCAAAATATGTATATGAATAGATATGACTGTGATAGATAAAGAAACGTGGATGTGTCATATAGACTAGGCACAATTTTGATCTATATGGATATTTCATATAAGCAGTACTATAAATCCGATTATGGTTGTAATTATTTTTCATATATTAATATATAAATAGTTAGGCCTTGGCCTTTTATCAAAAAAAGAAAACCTTGGATCTTCAATGCTACATCATAATATTATCTCAACCACATGCTTGATACATTATTCCTTTGACATGATGAAATGATCTTGAATTTTTACAACAAAACCTTGATAATCTACCTTTGAATGTCCTTGAAATTTTCTTGAAAATGCTTTCTTGACCATAAATTTTCTATAATGCTTGAATACTTGAAATTTCTAGGTGAAACAATGTGAATTAAACTTATATTTATACTAAATCCAAGAATTAACCTCTAAATTCAAATAAACCAAGCCACCATCAAATCTAGAATTAAAAATCATTAAAATCCTACCACAAATAATTTCAAAAAGGGGGGTCCTAAGTAAGGAGGACCCATTCGCCACCTTGGGTGAATGGGTCCAGCATAATTTCCTAGGACCTAGCTTCGAGGAAGTGAAATAACATAAAAAAACCATCTCAGATATGTCAAAAAGGGGGTATCCTCTATTAGGAGGACCCATTCACCCAATGTGGTGAATGGGTCCTAGCATAGTTTTCTACGACTCCAACTTTGCTAGTCTAAATTTTATGCAATATCATTAATGAGCGTCGAGATAGATCCTTGAAAAATACAATAATTAAGGCTTAGATTTGAATTAAAGGGGCCAATTAAGATCAATTAACCAAAATTAATTAATGAAGACCTAAATTAGTGTGAAACTATAATAGAACACTGTACAACACCCTAAATAAGGCTCAATTAAGAAAAAAATATCATTACTTATTAATTCCCAGACTAAGTGTGAAAAAGGGTTACTTTTTTCGGTGCTACATTTTTCCCCCATGAAAAACTTAGAATAAAGTAGATGTTTGAGATGCTTAAGTATGCATAAATAACAAAGATACATAGTCATAACCTATCAAAGACCAAGAAAAAAGAAGAGCAAAGGATCAAGCACAACCATTCCAACACAATGTGGAATGTGGCTATTTGTTTGTAACATGCATCCTCACTGTGGGGTGGTGGAACCTTAGTCTATCCACTAGGTGAGTTATCCCAATGACATGGAAAATGAGAGAATCATATTAGCCTCCCATACCATACTGAAGTTATCCTCCTAAAAACTTTGATATGGAACACACCACAATGCTATGATTTTGAATGCTTTTGAATGTTATGTCTATATGTTTTTGTTAAAGGGTATTTTGCTTTGTTCTTCTAAGGTCTTCTTCTTAGGGAACATTATGCCTAATATCTCCAAGAGAGGACAAGTCAAAGAGTATCAGATTACAACTTATGGAATGCCTCTCATTTCACATCATGCCACCAAGGGAGATCATATGCTTAGAAATATCACATTCTTGGAGGAAACCAAACCAAATGAAACCACCAAGAAAAAGGAAATGTCATAAGAAAAAATAAAATCGTGCCATGAAATATTGCAAAAGATGTCATTGATTTATGCCCCCACTTTCAAGCGGTTGCTAACACCATTAATTTGAGAAATTTCTTTAAAGTAGCCAATGTTTTGTCGTAAGACATGAAAACTTTGTAGAAAACCCTATGCCAAGTTATACATTTCCAAAATAAAGCTACACCATGAAATAGGAAGGAAGGGTTTCCCCCAAAAAATACATAAGGGATCTACGAATTTGGGGTCAGTATATCTTTGATACAATGTTGTTTTTAGAGATCAAAACTATCATCATTCCCCGAATACTCATAGAACTAGAAGAATGACAAAAATAGAGAGAAAATAAATAAATCCTTTCAGATCAACATGCAAGATACCTGAATGTCTCGATGCCTTGCATCATCCCTAGAAGGAAAACACAAGAAAAATGAAAAGATAAAATGAAAAATCTTGTATGACATAGATTAGAATATAGGAACATATAGAATAATGCACACTAAGAGAGAGAGATACATCAAACAAAACATGATTAGGGATCACCTTACACACATGCAATAACATTAAAAACATGAAAAAAAAGACTACTAAGGAAGATGTGATTCAACCTAGAGCAAGTCATCCACATCCCAATCTCAGTCTATATAAATGAAAGATAAATAAATAGCTAAAAGGACAACAACAAGTGTCGAACAAGTGAAGCACCAAGTTCAACATTTTTTTTAATATATTTGTCATTTAAGTTCATAGAAGAGGAGAACAATGTGTTACATTTATTATGCACTTTCTCATTTATCTTTGTAATGTCAATGCCATCATCTATATTAATCGCAAGAGGAAGTCAAATGATAATTTCCATGGAATGTTCTTGTTTATGTTGTGGAAAGGGTATAAGAACATGATGCATTGCTTCAAGTAAGTTAAGATTTTGATTTTCTATGTTGTTCTTGTCTTCTTTATTTTGTAACATATGATTAATAGCATGGAATCTATGCCTATGGTCTCTAGAATTTTGATTTCATTTCAATCTATCATCAATTTGTGTTTGTGTAAGAGTGGGTTTGTCAATCATAGGTTTCTTCTCTTCCTTGGGAGGAACAAAAGAAACATCAGGAGGTTGTTCAACCATTTTCTCTTTAGCTTTGTATACCTATTTGAATTTAGGAGGGACAACGAGATTAATTTCATTATCCCATAGTCTCTTATAAGAAATTGTAGGAGGTTTTATCATAGATTCCTCTAAGCTCTTGGATGTTTTTTGGTTCAATCATTACTTCATCAAGGATAGGTGTTTCAGTCATAGGTTGAGGCATGTTTCGATTGGATAATTTTGTTGTGTACTTTGCCTTGAAATTTTTATACGATTTGAAAAAGAAGTCCTAACAAGGTTTAATAGGTTTTATAGGCTTGAGACAAAATAAATCTAATGAAAAATTCCCTCAAGACAATGCAGGATTAAACACACTAAGATGCACAGTAAATATATCATTTCCAAATGGAAAATTTAAACATTTATGCACAACCAAAGAGATGACATTCATGGAGCGAAGCCATGGATAGCCTAACTTCACACAAAATTGATCGGATTGCAGGATGATGGTGAATGAGACATTTAATGTTCTTGGTCCAACCTTTAAAGGGAGATCTATCGAGATGAACATAGGAAAAGAAAAACCATTATGCATCTTGATCCATGCTTTCATTTTATCATATTTATCTCGATAGATTCCATGCACAAGAAATTCTTCAATGATCACATTCTCTCCATAGATGGGATCAATTAATATCCCATTACTGGGCTTATTGTTGATTCAACTAGCTATGTAAAGAGGACCATCAGGTGCATGTTTCAGTATGTTGTTTGGTGAGAAAAATATCAAGAGGATTTTTAGTTGAGCCCTTATGAGGTTTAGCTTTAATAAATCCTACCATTTTAATCGGTTTTTCTTCATTGTCATCTTTCATGTTTTGATCATGCCCGTGTCAACATTGATCACATCATTCTTCATTTCACTGGATTTGGCAAATGAAATAGTGTGCTTTGAGATAGGATTGTTAAAGATTTGTAAATTTTGGTTAGGGGGGCTACAAATTTATTACCTTTATCATTCACACCCCCAACTTGAAGTTGATTATTATTAATAAGGTCTCATACAAGATGTTTAATATTCTTACAATATTCCATACCATGTCCATTTTTTTGGTGATAATTACAATAAGTGTTTCATTGAAATCCTATGGGAAATGGTATATTAGGATCATGCTCTTTAACATGAGGTAAGGTAAGCATGTTCCTTTCAATAATATCAAACATGATATTATGAAGGGTATCAGGTAGAGGACTAAACTCTCCATTCCTATCCCCAAGATAATTTTTTGTCTTTATAGAAGCCACTTGGTTATTGGTTTGTTGACTTGGTTGGGGGTAATTTAGTTTTAAAAATCCCTTACTCTACTTCTTGAAAGGTTGGTAACTATTTTGAGTTGTGGATTCAGAATTTTTAGGATGAATAGGGGGATTTTTTACCTCACGACCAAAAATTGTATGTTGATAATCATGAAGGGCTATACATAGTTGTGTAAAGGATAGGAATCTCAACATTTCAAGTTTTCCTTGGATTTTATTTGTAATTTTGCAATTAACATCTAGTGAAGGTTAGCAACAAGAATCTTAATGTTTACTTGTGAATAAACTGTTTGGTATCTTTCTAAGAAATTGGTCACCTTCTCATCGTCCTTTTGTTTGCATGTCACTTAGTTGGCTAGGGTCATCTTGGGACTGATGTGAATATGGAAGTGGTTGTCAAATCCAACAATAATTTCATTGAATGAACCAATTGAATTATTCGATAAAGAAGAGATCCACTTTAGAGCAGTATCCTTCAAGGATCTAGGGAATAACTTAGACAAAATTTTATCTTCAAATATGAAATCACTACATAAGGTTGTAAATGCAAAAGCATGGCTAACGATATCTCCTTTCCCACTATATTTCTCAAATCAGGAAACTTCTATACCTTGTGGAATTTGTGCTTTTAATATCTCAAATGATAGTGGATTGGTTTTAATGTGTTACAAAGGTTGACTGTTGTTGTTTTATTTTAAGGTTGTAACTCTTTCTTGAGGGGATGTCATAGTTTGCAAAATCAAGCTAAGGAAAGCATCATTGTGACCGTAATATGGAGGGGAATAAGGTGGAGTAGTGTATGTATGCCTAGGGCAAGTGAATTTTAAGTTGGTGAAGGTGGATGGTTGAGGAGATATTGTATTCAAATGCACAAATCTAGAAGGATTCCATGTGGGAATACCGAAGGAAGTGTACACAATGCTAGTAGGTATGATTGTTGTGGTAGATTGAAAGGTTAAATCGTAGGTTGAATTGTTGTGGTAGGTTGAAGGGTTGTGGTAGGTTGAAAGGTTAAATGGTAGGTGAAATTGTTGTGGTAGGTTGAAGGGTTGTGTGAGGTTGAAGGGTTGTGGTAGGTTGAGTATTAGTGTATGTAGGAATGGACATCAATATTGTAGAAGATGGAATTGGAGTTCCACCTTGGCTTTGAGTACAAGTGGTGATGGTTGGGATGGTGTTGTTAATATTAAGCACATTGGTTTTAGTAGGTGAATTCATGGCAAATGAAGTATGAGCCATACAGGGTTGATTATCAACACTATCAAAAAGAGAGCTAGAAACAACAAGATCCATGATGAGTGAGATATCACAGGATGACATGGGCCTCAAACTACATCTTACAATAGTATAGCTAATAGAACACCAAGTTTTAAAGAACATACAAGTTTTACAAAATTAGTGTGCAAAACTAAATTGGAAAGAGGCAATGCAATGACCTATAATGAAATACATTTTTTTAGATTCTAAACAATGTAATTTACTGATTACACAATACAATAAAATGAAAATGAAATGTTGTAAATACAATTTTGAAATTTGACAATGCACTAAATGAAAAAAATTAAGCTAAATGAAATTAATTTGGTGAAACAAAAAATTAGAAAACTAAAACAAAAATGTAACAGCAACAAACAAAATCCTAAACTAGAGATTTCAAATTCTAGAAAACTCAAATCAGCACCTGATTAGGGACTCATTCAGCTTTACTAGTGAATGGGTCTTGGATGAGGATTTTGATTTTTTTTTACTTATTTTAAAGTAATTTTGAATGAGTTTTTGATGCCAGAAGATACAAGTCAAGCTTGATCAATGACTCATTCACCCCAAGTGAGGAATGGGTCTAGATTAGGATTTTAAACTATTTTTGTTTGATTTTTAAGCTTTTTTAATATGTTTTAGTTTCAGGTCTGTAATAGTAACCTTCAATTTTAGATTTTTGCAAATGTACTATGAAATGCAATTTAAAAAAGTAATGAAATGATGAATAAAGACCTAATTTGAAATAAAATTTTGTTTTGATTTTCAAATGCAAATTTATGAGATTTAATGATGTGTAAAATGATTTATTTGTTTTTGTATTTTTTAGATTTAATGAATGCAAAAAACTACAGTTGTAAACCCTATATGAGATGCAAGTTTGAATGACAAGTAGAAAACCCTAAATGAGATCTAGTTCAATGCAAATTAATGCAAGATATAACCTAGGATGCAAGGAAAGATTCTAACATTAGAAAAATACAATGTTCAATAAGTCGGGTTCACCAAAATGAAATGAAGAAAGATGTTAGGGATTTAATCACCAAGGTGAGTGAACAAGATGATAACCAACTATATTTTTCTTAGATTGCATTCAATTATGAAGGCTAAAAGGCATAAATAACAATAAAAAGTGACTCCTAACTATTATAGCAACCATAAGGGAGGTTTTGGAAGGCTGAACCAATGTGTACCTTGTTGAAAACTTGTTTTTTTTAGGTCATTGAGGACTCATTTTCTTTTATTGGTTAACAGGTCCTTATTATGGATTCTTAAAACTGAGATATGGGTTATGTTCCTTGATATTTTCACTTTCATCTCCTCAATGCTCAGCTCCTAAAAACCTGAAAGAAATTTTGTAGCCTCATTTTCATGTTCTTACAATATGGATGACAACTTTGCAGCTTGACAATTTTGACATTTTCTCTTCAATCTTGTTCTCCACTCTATCTTGAACCTAGAAACTTGCAACCACATATCAAAGAGGAGAAAAACTTGTTGATTGTTAGAGGATAGGGGTTTACCTTAGTCAAACTCTATTTAGGTAATTAAAGCTTATGATGAAACAATGATATAAGAGCATGAAACTATATTAAGGGAAAAAGTATCCCTTTTTCCTACGTTTGGGAATAATTAATTAACCTAATAATGCCTCGATTTAGTGTATTAATGTCTTGTACACATTCACATTGAATCTAGGGCCGTTTTAATAAAATGTACTTAAATTTTACCTTATTTAGGGTGTTGTAAAGTGTTGTATTACACTTTCACAATTTTCTATGGTTTCATTAATTAATTATGGTTAATTGGAGCTTATCAATTGGTCATTTAATTCAAATTCAAGCCCTCTTAATTTCATTTTTTAAGGATCTACCGTGACACCCAATAATGGTATTGCATGACATTTAATATGGTGAATTTGAGGCCCTAGAAAATGGTGCTAGGACTAATTTTCCTTTAGTGGTGAATGGGTCCTCTCCACATAGGACATCCATTTCTTGGCATTTTTGAAATGGGTTTTTGATGTTATTTCACCCCCCTAGAGCATAGTCCTAGAAAGTTGTGCGAGGACCCATTCATCTTTAGTGGTGAATGGGTCCTCCTCACATAGGACACCCATTTTTTAATTTAATTGTGGCAAGATTGTAATGATTTTCGATCCTAGATCTGGTGTCAGCTTGAATTATTTCAATTTCAATGTTAATCTCTAGATTTAATATAAATATGGGGTTAACTCATATTGTTTTCCCTACCAAGTTCAAGTGACCATAAGAATGTGTATTCACAAAAGAATTATAGAGAAATTCAAGACATTTAAGGGAAGAATATCAAGGTGTTATTGATCCAATTCAAGATCATATCATCATGTCAAAGGCATAATGCATTCAAGCATGTGGTTGAGCTAATTTTATTGATGTAGCATTGAAGATCTATTTGCAAGCATTGTTTGACATCTCATTTGAGATCAAGATCTACATTATTCATGGCCACTTCATGTTAGTTTGCAGATTTATATTCCAAGACAACTTCCAAGGTATTATCATTTCATATTTCATGTTTCATGCTTATATTTCATTATTTCATCATAAGGTCTAATTACCTTAAAGGGGTTTGACAAAGGAAAACCCCTATCCTCTAACAATCAACAAGTTTTCTCCTCTTGAATGTGTGTTCATAGATTTATAGGTTGAAGATCAAGTGAAGAACATGAAGCAAAATTGTCAAAGTTGTTACCTACATTACAAGAACATGAAAATGAAGCTTCATATATATATTTTTGGTTTTTATGAGCTAATCATTCAGGAGCTGAGAGCAGATCTTGAAGGATAAAACACAAAAATCAATTTTTTGAATCCCTAAAAGGAGCCATTTGCCACTAAAGGTGAATGAGTCCTCAATGAGGCATGAAGTAGTGAACATTTTGAATCTAGAATTGCAGACTAAGAGGAAAAAAACCTAGAAAGCAATTTCTAGAAACCCTAATAGGGACCCATTCGCCACTAAATGCAAATGAGTCCTGAATGGGCCCTATGCCACCAAAAATTGTATACCTTTGAAGAAAAGGTCAATTTTGTGCCCATTTTGGTCCTACTTTAGGTCCCCTTTCATCAATTATCACCCTAAAACAACATTTATAGGCCCCTAAGGTTCGTTAATTTTTACTTTGAGGCCTATTATACCTAAGGGATCATTCAACCACTAACAAGAAACATCAAAATTATTCAAAAATAACTATTCCCACTTCAAAATCCCTTAGTGGGACTAGGTCGCCCAAGTTGGTGACCTACTCCTTTTTGAGGATTTTTGTAATTTTAAGCGGGAAAATGAATATTTAATCAAAAATTCCTGATGGGTGTTAGCATCTTAAGTCAAAATTCTTGACAATTAGGTCTTATTGCTTATAAATACTTTTTTTTAGGTTATTTTACCACTCTCTTAGTCACGTTTCACATCCAACTCCAAGAATAAAGTGCAAAATCATCTTCCTCAAGAAGCTTCATCTCTCTCACAACAAAATTTAAAGCTTTTGGATAACAAACTAGGGCTTTTTGCAGGTCTTCAAGGTCACTCCACATTCAAGGTCGCACATAGATTCCTATGGAGATTCATGGATAAATCTAGGTTGAAGAGGTGCAACTAGCCACTAAATAACACCTAAAGATTGTTTTCAAAGTGACTCCATCTTCTAATTTCAGCCCATTTTTAGACTTGGGGTTTGCATCCCATTTGCATTCATTTTTACACTCATTTGTAATGTTGTATGGTTTCTAGAATTGAAGTCTTGCATCATTCCAAATCATTTGCATGCATCTTATTCTAGCACAATAGAATAGGGTTTTGTCTTATTTCAGGTTTTCCTAGTTGTAGACACACTTAGAGCTAGGGTTTTATGCAAAATTTCTATCTTATTGCAAGTTTAAATACAAACTAGGGGTTTGACCAAGGAAAACCCCACATTAGAAACCCAAATATCTACTATTTTGTAGGTTATTTTATAGATATGAGTTTAAATTCCCTTTGGTTGAACAACTTAAAAACACTCCCGCCTCCAAAATTCCCCTAACTATCATTCTATGCTTCAAATAACATTGAAACAGATAGTGGTCCCTCCTGGTACAAATGCTAATGATGTGGCAACTCTCCTACATGAAATGAACACAACGAATTTGGACATTACTTTATATCAACATGAGATTCCTCCATTAGAACTAAGAAAAAAAAATTAATTCTTTAAGATTATTGTCGAATATGATCAGATAGGTATCAAATGAACCCTCATTGACAATAGCTTTTCCCTAAATAAGTGTAGTGTGAAACTTCTTGATAGGTTGCATGTGGATAGATTGCAAATCCAATCTGATTCCTTATCCATTAGAGGATTTGACAATATTACAAAGCAACCTCTTGGTTTCATCACCTTACCCATTATTGTCAGAATGGTAATTCTGCAAAATCCTATCCATGTCATTCCCTATGACCTTTCTTATAATCTCCTCTTGGGATGACCATGGATACATGAGATGCATGTGGTACCCTTGACCCTTCATCACAAAATGAAATATGTCTATAATAACAAATTTTATCACATTGACATAGACCCCAAACCTGAGAGTTGCTTACAACTTGAAAATGGCACATCAAGTCGCATCCATATCTTAATTCCTACCTCCAATATTGCCCCTACTGAAAAGGACCAACCCAAAGATAAACCCAAGTTTAATTTACTTGGTGATGATTGGGGCTTTAGAATTTACTCCTTCCTTTATGGGTGAGTGTATTGTCACACACAAAGAGGATACCCATCCAGAACAACAAATTGTCCTCTCTACCCAACAAGAAGAACATCCTCCCCACACATCTACCTCATCTCTTTTGGAAGAAAATGCAGCATATGTATACAACAAATTTTGATGAGATAGATTATCAGCAAACCCCTAACCCACAAGAAATGGAAAGAATTTATGAATGTGGTTATGATATTATGAAACAATTAGGCTACAATGGTAAAGGATGTGGCAAACAAGAGAAAGGAATTTGTGTACCCATTGAACCTAACAAGGTACTAAGACCGATCTAGGGTTTTCCTTTTCTAAAGCTACAAAAGTCAATCAAAAACCCTCTCTCAACATTAATGCTATAACATGCACATCGAGAACCAACCTCACACTTAAAAATCTTGAATTTACTAATGTGGATTCCCCCCTATTCACCTATGTTCATGACGATAATGACTTGAAACACTTGTTAGGTGCTTTTGATAGGACTTCTCACTCTAAGAAACATGCCTCTTGTTCTATGATAAGTTTTGAGCACACCCTTAGTAACATTCATGAACCTCGCAGAAGCATGGAACCATATGATCCTAAAGTTCCTAAGTCCAATGCACTCCCTTTCGTAGATACCCTTGAAATACCGATGGATATTGATGACAAAGATAAAGTCATTAAAATCGGAAAGTGCCTTGATGATGAGGAACAAGAGGACCTTGCAACCTTGATTCATACCTTTCCTAAAAAAATTTCTTGGAAATATTCTGATATGCCTAGAATAGATCCCTAGATAGTTACCCTAACATTGTCCTCGTTGAAAACGCTAAGCCCGTTCACCAAAAGATTCAAAAAATGAAAATATAGTGTCATTGAGTCTGAAAAAGTATTTTGTACATGTCATCATAGTATACAATGTAACTGACGACTATGATTACCAAATCTCTTAGGATCTAGTAATCATGCAACATCAGTTGTAGGATGTTGGGAGACACTTATGCGTGATCTTGATCCACTAAATCTCATGGTCTCTGGCTCTCGCTCCATGATTGGTGGTGGCACGTACTTTGAATCCATCTCCTCTTTTTCGAATGTTTTCGGAACCATCTCTACTGCTTCATGATGTAGGAACTCTCGCCAACCCTCCATAGGCCTTGCAAAATCAAACCAAAATGTCATCACTACACATCATGATATATATATATATATGCATTAAATAAAACATCAACATATAGCACACATGTATCAAAATTAAATATCATCACCTATATCTCTGGTAGAATTTGGAATGTCCACCTCATCTTGTGTAGGGGGCATAGATCATGTGCTCACCTCCCCTCGGCTATAAGTATTGGCACTTGTTGTTGCTACTGTTTGAGATCTAGTCATATATATAGGTAAAACCTCTCTCTCTTCATATCAGTCCCTGGCTGCTGCTTCATCATCCTCACTCAGGAGTGGCTCCTCTAATCTCTCATCATCCTCCTCCTCCAAATCCTACTCCTCATCCTCCTCCTCTCCCTCTTGTCCATCATAATCCTGGTCTGCATCCTCATCATAATCCTCATGAATAATATCAGTAAATATATCGGAAACCCTGTAGTGTGTCTCCTCGGCCATGTCCTCTCTCTCTCCTCCCCCTCATTTGGTAGAATCTCTACATCTCCTATTGGCTCACCCATTAGGAACACTAAGTCTGGTCATGATGCCATCCACCAATCTTCATGGTCCCATGTGGCCCCAACATCATTTGCATCATCCATAGGTGGTTGATCATGATTCGAATAGTTGGAGTCACTCTGGATGACATCATCTAGTGTAAACCGTGTTATATCTCCTGGCCTCCAGGCACTCCAAACAAACCTCCTAAATGATGATTGTGGCTATGATGGTGTCTGTACCTATCCAAACTATCTCATAACCCTATCATATTAAAATGGCCGCACTATGTGATTTTGTTGTCCTACCAAGAACCTTCTCATCTATAACCTCCTTAGTTTTTTCGTGTGATATGTCCACTCAAGAACAAGCTGGTACGACCTCCACAGAATATCATCCTCATCCAGTCAATTGAATCTCACCCTCCAAAAGTGCAGATCACCGTACTGTCATAATCCTCGTAATGGATAACCAAATTATCATGGATAGCCCATTGTTGTCGAATATGGGAAGCCAATTGGTCGGGTACATATGATATGCTCTAAAAACCAAACGTGTAGGAGCGTACATGTACCATACTATCAAGCTCCTAAAATACAAACCGACCAAGGTCATAGTACAAATGTGCTAGAATGCATCATCCCCAGGCATAAACTATCTGATTCTCTGCCATCCCTCATACTAGATGTACCAAACGACCCTCTAGATGTGT
Source organism: Sequoiadendron giganteum (assembly GCA_007115665.2). Taxonomy (NCBI): domain Eukaryota; kingdom Viridiplantae; phylum Streptophyta; class Pinopsida; order Cupressales; family Cupressaceae; genus Sequoiadendron; species Sequoiadendron giganteum. The sequence continues at coordinate 188,233,079 of CM021108.1, forward strand.
TGCTCATCCATCCATCAAGAGGACCAATGCTACTGTATGCATCATAATTTTCCTCACCACTTGCACTCGTGAGTAGAGTAACATAGCCAGATCAATCTATCTCGCAACCCTATCATCATGTATTAGACCATCTATGAAGTACTACATGTCTACCTATTGCTCCTCGAAGGACCGTCCCCTTTGCAGACACACCAGATCCCCCTAAATAGGGACTCAAAGTATGCGATGGATTTCCTCTAATGTAATAGTCATCTCGCCCATCGATAAGTGAAAGGTGCATGTGTCGACATTCCACCATTCACACAATGCCATCAGCATGGCATTGTGATATCTCATGGGAGGCATAAGATATACCCAATATATCCCCACCTCCTGTAGATGCTCTGTCTTTGCTACTGATAAAGCTAAAGTCAACTCTCTTAGGAAACTCAGCTATCTACTGCCTAGACGCTGACGAGAACGAGTGGGTACCTATAAAAATCATGCAAATATCCTACCTAAATCATCCAATCTCTTCAATTCTACTCTAATTCATCATGTAAGTGTGCTAATGTTGTTTTAGTGTGCTTTTCCTACAACCCTAGACACTTTAGAACCCTTTTGGGAAACTTCACGAAGAAACAAGACATTTTACGAAGAAAAGGGACACTTTGCAAACAAAAGGGACACTTTGCAAACTTTTTTTCCATGACCATAATATAATCTAAACATGCATTAAATTCATTCTATAATTTAAAAATCACAAAGAAAAGGCTCCATAATCAACTGGCCTCATGTTGACGGTTGTCACTCGCCACTTTATCCTGTGGCATGTCTAATCTTGAAAGAGTGAAATCACGTGTGCTCGACATCCTCTCATACTCTCCTCGTCACTCTTCAATGCTACAAAAGGTAAATGAGAAAGTAAGTATACAATTACTCTCTTTTCATTCCTTTTAACTATCTCTTTTTACACACGTGCATAATTGTACCTTTTTCTGTGCTTTTTCATTCAAATCAACATACTGGGTGCTAGTGAACTCCATTTTTTCTGCGATTTGTTACATCAGAATCATGTTTCCCCACCCTAAATCATCAGGGTATGTGCAGGATCATCATGGAAAAAACAGGCCCTTAAGTGGCAAAAAAAAAGACAGAAAATGAGAGTTAGACAACTTGACGTAAAAATTTGAATAAGTTATCTATATTAACTCAAAAAAATGTAAAAAATGAATTTGTAGAAAATTGAATGTAGTTTCTAAACTACTAGACCTTTATTTTTTTTTTTTAAATCTATTTGGTGAAAATTTGAAATTTCAATACAGTACTATTTAAATTTCAGGGTAAAAATAAGAAGTAGGTGTCTGTCTGACCACCCTAACCAAAATGGAATGAAAATATTTTTTTATAATATTTTAGATATAAGTAGATGACTCATGTCCCGATGTGATGCATATTTTTTAATAATTTTTTTCCAAGTAAATAATTAATTATATTTTTTTTATTACAACTTTTAAAAAATATAAAAGCTCGTCTGTCTAACCACCTCAACTTGGTAAAAAATTAATGAAATTCAATTTATTTTTTTAAAATCCTATAGTATGCAAAGCATAGAATGTGACGCATGTTTCAGATTCAAAAAATGTGATACCGTTTGAAAGTTATAGATATTTTTCAATCAGCCTATCAATCAAGACTTTATTCGTAATTCTAATAGAAAATGAATAATAATTATTGATTAAATTCAAAGTAAAGCATAATTTATATTGGTGGAAAGCTGACAATATCCTCTAAAAACCCTTTTCGTTTCATCAGTTTTGGGTAAAAAAAAAGTCGTCAGCCACATGGGTCATCATATGGCTTACATATCACCACTTTTTGGCCCATCATGATCCTGCACATACCCATCTCTTGCCTATCATTATGAGGCATGGCACGTGGAAATTCCCTCTGATATGTGTTTCCTTATTTGACGTGGTTAGATTACTACCTTGATTCCACCTCCGTAAAGCAAGAAGAATCAAGGGGGGCATACATCTACCCTCAAATTTGATCTTTAGGGATTAGATAAGAGTATTTCTAGGACTTCTAATGAATTTTTGTTCCAAGATGTGGTTCCTAAGGTTGTGGTTTTGTAGACAACTACACTAGGAGCTTCATTCTCCCACCCTTTAAATGAGTAACATTTTATGAAAATAAGGTGCATTGTTTGTTTAGAGTCCTTTAGCTTACATATGAATGTAGAGTCACATGGGCGCTAAAGTGGGGGCTAAATGTGTCACCAAAAATTGTATACCTTTGAAGAAAAGGACAATTTTGTGCCCGTTTTGGTCCTACTTTAGGTCCCCTTTCATCAATTATCACCCTAAAACAACATTTATAGGCCCCTAAGGTTCGCTAATTTTTAATTTGAGGCCTGTTATACCTAAGGGATCATTCAATCCCCGACAAGCAACATAAAAAGTATTCAAAAAGCACTATTCCCACTTCAAAATCCCTTAGTGGGACTAGGTTGCCCAAGTTGGTGACCTAGTCCGTTTTTAGGATTTTTGTAATTTTAAGCGGGAAAATGAATATTTAATCAAAAAATCCGGATGAGTGTCGACCTCTTAGGTCAAAATTCTCGAAAATTAGGTATTGTTTCTTGTAAATACTTGTTTTTAGGTCATTTTACCACTCTCTCTTAGTCACTTTTCACATCCAACTCCAAGAATCAAGTGCAAAAACATCTTCCTCAAGAAGATTCATCTCTCTCATGACAAAAGTTGAAGTTTTTGGACAACAAACTAGGGCTTTTTGCAGGTCTTCAAGCTCACTCCACATTCAAGATCACACATTGACAAAGGTTGAACATAGATGCCTATGGAGATTCATGGAGAAATCTAGGTTGAAGAGGTGCAACTAACCACCAAATCACACCTAAAGACTATTTTTCAATGTGACTCCATCTTCTACTTTCAACCCATTTTCAAACTTGAGGTTTGAATCCCATTTGCATTCATTTTTACACTCATTTGTAATGTTGTTGGGTTTCTAGGATTGAAGTCTTGCATCATTCCAAATCATTTGCATGCATCTTATTCTAGTAAAATAGAATAGGGTTTTATCTTATTTCAGGTTTTCCTAATTGTAGACACACTTAGAGCTAGGGCTTTATGCAAATTTTCTATCTTATTGCAAGTCTAAATACAAACTAGGGGTTTGACCAAGGAAAACCCCACATTAGAAACCTAAATGTCTTCTATTTTGTGGGTTATTTTATAGATCTAAGTTTGGATGCCCATGAAGAAACAACATACAAACCATAGGCCTCCGTGTCCTCTTTCAATTTTCCAGAAAGGTTGAAAGGGACTAGGCCGCCCATAGTGGTGACCTAGTTCCACTGGAGGTTCCCAACATAGAAATTTCCAAATTTGGAGACACAGTTGGCAGATCTGGCTTCCAGAGCAGTTTACCTGAAAAGGGACTAGGTCGCCCCACTTGGCATAATTGTCCTAGTTGACTCAGAATCTAGATTTCTTAGGTTTTATGAGGCTCCCACATCTTCTTCTTCAACCGACAGCAGTTTCTAGGTGCACCCATTTGATTTAATAGTTTATTTAGTTTAGTTTAATCTTCATCTTAGCATTGTTATAATACATCACATGTTTTTTAGCATCATAGACTCTCTTAGTTTAGGTTAAGTAGTTAGGTTTACATATTACATATTAGTACTTAGCATATTCCATTACATATTCAATCCCTAGTATTGAATGAATCACAAGGTTTAATGCCCGGTTGGTGAAGGAAAACCCTCTTCCTCCTAGGTGAAAAACCTAGAAATTTGTAGAGGACTCATTTCTATACCTCCACACAAAGCATTAAATTTTGCGGTTTAGGCCCCAAAAAAACATTTTCACAAAAAGGTACACATTGTTTCATCCTCTTAAAACCTTCCTTATTATTGCTATAATAGTTAGGATTAGTTTCTACTTGTTATTTAGGCATTTTCGCCCTCATAATTGAATGAAACATCACTTAGAAAAACCTTGTGGCTCATCATATTTCTTATTCATTTTGGTGAGCCCTCTTTTTCTATGTTTCAGAAACATGAAATTATGTTACCTTGAAAGTTGTCTTGGAATGCAAATCTACAAACTAACATGAAGTGGCCATGTATAATGTAGATCTAGATCTTGAATTGGATATGAATCAATGCTCAACTTGGATCTTCAATGTTGCATCACAACATTAGCTCAACCACATGCTTGATGCATTATTCCTTTGACATGATGAAATGATATTGAACTTTTGCAACAAAACCTTGATAATCTTCCTTTGAATGTCCTTGAAATTTTCTTGAAAATGCTTTCTTGATCATAATTTTTCTATAATGCTTGAATATAAGAAATTTCTTGGTGAAACAATGTGAATTAACCTTATATTTATAGTAAATCTAAGAATTAACCCCAAAATTCAAATAAACCAAGCTGACATCAGATCTAGAATTGAAAACCATTAAAATCATGTTAAAAATAATTTCAAAAAGGGGGGGCCTAAGCAAGGAGGACCCTTTCACCACCTTTGGGCAAATGGGTCCTAGCACAATTTCCTAGGACCCACCTTCGGGGAAGTGAAATAACATCAAAAACCCATCTCAAATATGCCAAAAAAGGGGTGTCCTATGTTAGGAGGACCCATTCACTCAAAGTGGCCAATGGTTCCTAGCATACTTTTCTACAAGTCCAACTTTGCCAATTTCAATATTATGTAATATCATTAATGAGTGTTGGGATAGATCCTTGAAAAATGCAATAATTAAGGCTTAGATTTGAATTAAAGGCACTAATTAAGGTCAATTCACCACAATTAATTAATGAATACATAAATTAGTGTGAAAGTGCAATAAAACACTTTACAACACCCTAAATAACGAAAATTTAAGTACATTTTATCATTAATTGTTAATTCCCAAACTAAGTGTGAAAAAGGGTCACTTTTTTCGATGCTACATACCTTAGCTCACTTTTAAGGTTTTATGTGTGCATAAATGGTTTTTTGAAAAGATAACAAACTTTAAATCATGAACAAAGTACACCATGAGCTAACACATTTCCTCTCAAATATCTGACCAAACATTTCTACAATTGTTCCTTTATTGTATCTACACTAAAAAAATGTCTACTAAACTACATCGGGATATCCTTTTTATTCTGAAAGTTTCTTTTGTGATGAGAATGAATGGTAATTGGAATTTTAAATTTATAAAATTTCATAAAAAATAGGTGATTCAATGTAGAGAATGAAAAGGTGACCAATAAATGTAGTGGTAGGAGGGATTCTTCGTAATATTTTGAATGGATACTACACATTTACCTTGTGTATGTTAAAATGAGTTAGGTTTGGATGGGTTGAATTTTTTCAAAGCAACTAAATTTATCTTTTATATCCACGACCATAAAAAATTGAAATGAAATTGTCACTTGGATTTAGTTTTACGTTTTTTTGAGTTAGGAGATAATTTCATGCAAGTATAAAAATTTCACTAGTTATCCCCATGTAGGTAGATGCAAGTGAACTAGCTAGTTTGAAGCTTTGAGATATGATTCACATGAATTTCTCCAATTGTGATGTCACTACAAGAATTATTATGTCATTATAATGCAAACAAATATTCAATCGAGAATTGAGATAGATGATATTAGCCATGTCATATGTAGTAGAGTTACAATATTTTCAAAGTGAACATGAAACTTATGTTGAAAATGGTTTGATGTAATTGGAAATGTGTAGTCTACAAGGATTGGGTGATGTCAAGATGATGTCATTATTGTACATTATGTGTGAAATTTTAAAGGAACTTGAAATTTTGGGAATGCATTTTAAGAACAAGTTCAATAAGGTTTCAAATTCTACAAGATTTAAATTGACTTTAGAAATGACACTTCTAGAGGGAAAGCCAAAGTGAACCAAAAATTTAACTCTTGAACATTTGTTTGGTTTACTTGAGAATCATATTTTGTAAGAAATTAAATTAGCTTAATAAGTGGTACTTTACAAAGAAAGGTAAGTGAACTAGAAATTTACCTCACAAAATCTTCTATTTAGTTAGAGATTGAATCCCCATAGGATTTTTAATTTTATATATCAAATTATTGGATACAAGAAATCTTAAGGGAATTAGAATTTTATTACTCGGCTTCAAACAATTAACTAGCAACTAGAACTTCTATAGCATATCCTTTTGTTGGAAAATACAAGTAAACCACCAATGTAGGATTTTTCTATGGAATTACTTTTGAGCTAGTTGAGAAGATGAAACACACAAATGCATAACTTTATTGTTTCAAGAAATTTTTAACTATCTTCAAAAAGAATCTTCGCTTAACATTTTATGCTCTTTTCATTCATAATGAGTTTTTGACCATAGAAATTATATTTATTTCGGAATTTTGGGAATCTTACAACTTGTTGAAACTATAGAGAAAGACAAAAGTGAAGTAAAAGAATGGGGGTTCTTATTTTTCTAAAATAAAAATGGGATGTGTTGTAATGATACACAATAATTACCTCTAAAATAAAATAAAAAATTAAACAATAGTCTTAGATTGTGATATAAAATATGATATTTTTATTGTTTCCAAGTTTCAAACCTCCATTTATCTATTTTTATTTTGGGTTGAATACCCTTCCTACATGTTTTTCCATGCTGGTTTGAGCTATTAGTGTTGATTTTGTTGACTTCATTGTATGACACTACTAGTCCATTGAGCTCTCATATTAGGACTGTTTTCATTAATGAATTCCATTCATATTGAGGTAAGGCCTCCCATTTCCAACCTCACTTGACTTGATCAAGTATAATCATTTTACTACTCATTTATAATAAAGAATATTAATATAGATATGTATATAACACCTAAAATATCTAAATAAATGCTTATTAAATTATAATGTTCAAATTTAATCATAAATTTTTATTTTTTTTCTTTTTATTAACTAAATTATAATTAATTTTAATGTGTTATGTGAAAGATATGTTTTAAAACATTTTCATGAAATTGTGAACACTAAATAAACAATAGTACATAAGGAATTTGCTTTCAATTATTTCTATATGTCAACTAACTTGATTTCCTTCCAAAAGAAATTAAATAATTTGGTCATTTGAGAACCTTCTTCATTAGTCCAATTTACAAAAGAAATTAAAGATGGAAAACCATGTGGAATTTTTTAAATTTGATTTTTTTTGGACAGTGACTCTAATAACAGATGAAAGAAGGAAAGGAAAAAAACATAATTATTTCTCTAGTATCCATTTTTATGTATATTTATTGTTTCTTTTAATATTTTTATTTATTGGGATTTTGAAGTTGGTTTTCTAAGTGGAGTTTTAAGATAGATTTTTGGGTATGGTGTCTAAAATTAAAATGTTATTTTATTTGTCAACATATTTATGGTGGAGTTTAATAATTAATTAAAAGGGTAATTTAAAAATGTAAGCTGACATGTTATTCAATTATACTACTAGAAATATGACATGTATATAATATATTTTTAATTGAGTTAGAAGTTAATAAATTAATTTAAAAGTTTGAACTCTATTAAAAATTCAATAAGACGTAAAAAGGTAAGAATTAATCTTTGTGACTATCTCTCATTTATAATAATTGGAAGAATTTAGATATTAGATCACAATTTAAATATAATTCATATAAATAATTGGAATAGATGCAAAAAAATTATCGAAAGAAAAGTTGAAAAAAATAGATTAGATATTTCAATTTGTTTAAATTAACATAATTGAAAACAAGTCTCATTACCATTTATATTCAATGTATAATACTCCAAAATATTTATATGAAATGAACTTCTTCTATTTATCTAATATTTTTTATTACAAATTATATTCATATCATATTATAAATAACTCTAAAAAAATATAATATTAAATACAATAATACTATTACATCCATTCAATATAATATAAAGTCTATTATATTTCATTACAAACTATTACATTCTACTATATAACCATATAAATATATTCCATGGCTAAGTTTTTTAAATTAATATTTGTTGGCAAACATTTTAAATCTTTTAACAACTTCTTGGTACCCAATATTTTAGACATACCAATAATTGATTTCCTTTAACTTAAAGACCAAAAACTACACAACAGTAATTTATCATCCCTTTACAATAATTTATTTTCTTACAACACTGAATGGTCCATTGAACGTAATAGGCATGGTAAGAGTGTGCATGACAGAGACAAGATTGCACTTACATTAGGCTATAGTGGTGTCAAAAATAAATCAATTAGTAGGTGAGACAGTGACAAAGCTAAAGAGGAGGCAGTCCCTGAGGTTCCCTTTGAGATACACATAGTTACGTAGCAGCCCCTCCTTGTTAAACCCTGCCTTTTCCAGCACTCTTGCCGAGGCCACATTTTCTCGGAGGACCAGAGCTTCAATCCTCGTTATTGCTTGCATCTCCTTCAATCCAATTTTAAGTGCAGTGATGACTGCCTGAGTGGTGACACCCATTTTCCAGTACTTCCTAGAGATGGCATAACCCATCTCTGCTCTACAATTGTTCATTCCAGTGCCTTGCTTAAGCATGATGTGGCCAATGGCCTTATTACTTCCTTGGATGCAAATGGCCTTAAACCAAGGGTGGGGAATCACCACGTTCGCAAAATACTCTCTTGCCTGTTGCTTCGATTTGAAGGGCTCCCACGTCATAAAGCGTGTAACTTCTTCATCACTCGCCTATTCGTAGAAATCATCTACGTCAGCCATAGAAAAGCTCCTCAGTTGCACTTGCATTTGACTCTCACCCATTGTTAAAAATTTGAAACTTATTTTCAATGGGCTACTTGTATAACTCAGTCTCCTCAGTAAACTCAAAATCACAAGTAGAAGAGAAATAACAGCTCAAAGTTTCCAATAGCTTCACTCTTTTATCCTATTGCAGTAGTCCGTAGACTTGTGTATGACTTGCCTTGTGAGAAGTGTAAGCTACAATTTATAGGCTTTTCTGTGCTCATTGCTCATTGTTCTAACCGACCATAAATTAAATGTTTGGAAGATAGAAAGTGATTGAATAGCAAAGTGGGGTTTGCCTATTTTTGAGTGAGGAGAATTTGAGAAGAAGCACCACTTGCTTTCCTTTGGCAGGCTTTTTGAAAAGCTGCCAATTCCCTTACCACTCTAACCAAATATGCAAAGTGTGTATATTCCTTCCAATTCTCTTATATGAGGAAAACTATTTAATTCTGAATTAACTATAAAATCCAAACTGAACTAAATCCAAACAAAAAATAAAGAATCAAAACATAAAAACCAAACAGACAATGAGATAATTATTTCTGAATGCGTTGATTTTGGTAGACACTTTTTAAATTTCTTTGTACATATGCAGCTGTATTTATTGTCCGGGTTTGAGGTTAAGTACATTCCCATCTTTATTCCGACAATATAATCCGCAAGATCACTGAATTATATTTGTCGAGTGAACAGTTGCTTTCCTTGCTGCAGTCTTCTAGGCCTTGTTTCTGCTTCACAACTATAATGTTCTTTCTACACTTCAAAAGTTAGACTCCATTGGATTGGAATCTTCATTGGTATTTATAAAGCGAAAATAGAATAAACCATGGTGTTGCTATCCAGTTTGCTTTCGCTTTTCAATGATTGGAAATATCAGTATGGATGTAAATAGTCGCGTGTTTAAATTTCGGCTAATTGGCATTGAGATTTATGGTCTATATTTTGTAATTGCGAGATTTTTTTAATTCTGTATTTATTTTGAATAGATATTTAAATATGTGTAATGATCCAGCTAAATTTTATCAACCGTATGAGTGTGGTTTTATGGTTATTGGATTTTCTGTTCCTGGCTTTGTATTTTAAGGTTTTTTTGGGGGTAGTAACTACTATTTTTTTCAAATAATATCAACAACCTAATTTAACTTCCCTTATAATAGTTTGGTATTCTTGATATTGGTCTTTATAAAGGCTGCATTAATTTTACATGATGAATGGGACCGTATGAGGCAAAAGAATACGGGGACCAGACCCTACATGGTGCGATGCTGTTAGGGTAATGGACCACTTAAATGACAGAGGTCCAACATATAGCCAAATAACAGCTGTGACACATTCCTTCATCAAGATAACGGTATCCTTACATCCAATTTGATTGGATAAACCCGATCTCGAAACCCAAAGCTGACTCTGGCAGATTCTTTTTGCAAACCACCTAAGCAATATAAATCCTTCCAGCTAAACATTAGCTTTACCTAATCCCCAACATATTAGGATGTTTGCTGAAATGCAACTTATAAGCTAAAAGAAAGCTTGATAGTATAACAATTGCACTGAAAGTTTTATTATTTTCATTGTTTGAAATAGATAAATAATTACATTTTTATCATAGATTAACAGTTGTATTACTGAATCACTTTGATTCTATCTCTTCTTTCCATAGATAGAATTACTTGTATACACTCATCTTATCATGACATTTATCTTACTAACTTTTGGATTTAATCTCATGTCATTCTTATGATTCCAACATTCACACACACTACATCTATCTCATCTTTATGTTTACATATCCTTTTACTTTCTCCCTATCTATGTACAAATTCATTTACCTATTAGGATATTTATAATGTAAAGACAAAATAATAGGAAATAATTATTTAATTAAAAAATATATCTTTTTAAGGAAAAACTAAGCGCACTCTTTTTGTGATTTATTGTTATGTCCTTGTATTTAAAGAGATTCAATACATATTTAACATCCATGATTTGAGAACAGTTTTTGAATTCTGATTTTCTTTAAACATGTTTATGGGTGTGCTGAAATCAATCTACTTGTGCAAAAACATGCTAGAATTATATGCAAGATCTAAGTTTGTCATTTTATACTGTTCATACATATTTTTATGGGTTAATTAAGGATAACATTTTCCCTTAGGAAATATTGACATTCCTTAAGAGATATTTATAAAATCACCAATAAAAAAAAATTAGAAAACAAAGAAGAAGTCAAGATACATTGGGCAAAGTGTGAAGAATATTTTCACAAATTACATAGGAGAAGTTTGCAGGCATACAATGGATCAATGGTCATGGATTTGTCCATAACCCCTAGACTTATCCTCTCATAGTGTCAACACAATAGTATGATTTAGAGGTGATTCTCAGTTTTAGATGAATCTAATTCCTAAATTTGTGGCATATCATATTACTCTAACCCAACAATAACATCTAGAGATTTTTGGGAGAATTTCCTTATGTTTACCTTCCCAATAAATCTAAGACATTAATTAATATTTGTCTTTGTAAACTACAAGTCTATAATTAAGCTCATAATATTCTTTGAGCCTCATTCAAATGTGAGTATCTTATACATGCTTTAATTTAGTTAATCTCATAGGGATAGATTCCCTATGGCTTCATATACAATGCACCCAATAAGATGATACTTATTATGAATTTTAATTTATTCAATCTCTCAATTCTATGACTCATCAATTGAAATTACCAAGGGGTCCAATAGATATCAGAATCCTAAAAAAATCAAACATAATATAATTTAATTCTAGTTTTTATACAATACATTCCAATCATTCGTTTATGTGTTGAAATAAGATAGAATCAGAATGCACAATATTGTTAAGATTTCCATTAAAGATTATAACAGAAAAAACTTTGTGCTTCCACAAAATCACACTTGCACACAATGAACCAAATTTTCCATTATCAAAGAGATTGGTAAAATAGTTGATTAAAATATACAATATCACCTTGCATCTAGATATGCAAGAAAAAGGAAATCCACCTATCATGGAGATTGACAAGTGCCCTATGGTGTGGAAAAAATAAGTAGACAAGTATCTTATAGTTTTCAACCATTAGATCACTTGGAATGTACAAACCAACAAAATATTTTATAAAGTCATCAACCTTCGTGACAAGTGTTGAATGAATACAAAAGTGAGATTTAAGGTGAGATGTAAAATCTTCCTAACTAAAAAGGTAGACACATGAGATTTATGAAATAACTAGGTATTTCTAGAGACTTAAAAGGTTGCACATTCAATAGACAAGATGGTGTCTAATCTCATCAACTTAAGTACACTTAAGTTATAGTGAATAGATAAATTATTCACTCTAACATCTCCCCTTATGTGATACCTGGGGAGATAAAAAAAAGTACAATAGATACTAAGAAATGGTTTTTGACTATGAGGCTCAGTGAGGTACCCATATACAATGCAATCTCTCATAAATGGAGAAAAAGGAGAAAACCCAATGAGAACAAAACTCCTATCCAAAAAAGAGAAGAGAAGGATAAGACCTCTTGAAAATATGTCCCATGATAATAGGAACAAAATGATGAAGAAGTCATGAATCATGTTGAAGTTGTAAAGTTTACTAAAGATGAACTAATTTTGGTTGGAATAAATAAACCTCCAAGAAATGTAGATCAAGATAAAAGATACAAAACTCTACATGAGTGAACATATGGAACACTACTCAACTGTGAATACATAGATGCCCGTGAAGTTGAAAATATAGATAGTAATCTTATTCTAGAGTACTATCAATAAATGCATGAGTGACATGTGTACACTACTAAAATATGTATCATGGTGCTCTACATAGCTACTAAAATATCACAAAAATATGATCCACTGAAATAATCTCCAATACAAAAGATAAAGATAGAAGGTCTATGATACCCACAAAAGTAGAAGGTTCCTCAATTGGTCCATTAAAAGAAACATTATCATAACACTGTCATAATCCCCACATAATGTTGAGAGGTATAAAATGACCAACTTAAATCAATCACAAAAGTGTGCAAGGAATTTAGACCCAAAATGGGGTCCAAAAGTTGTACAAGAAACTAAAAAAAGAGTGCATCAAAGCACACATGCATGATGCAAGAATCATGAGGATCCATCATTGTGATGGAAAATTAAGGTGACACACACATGATGCGAGAATCATGAGGATGTATTACTATGATGGAAAAGTAGAGAACTACAAAACACCCTATTACACTTTATAAATCAATGTAAGTCCAAAATTCCCTTCCCGAGGAGCACACATTGAACTTTTGTGGCACTTTATATGAGTGCATTTAGAAACTTATTTGTTGTTATGAGTCCTTACAATTTTATGTAATGAGGTTGATGATAAAGAAATATATTAATTATGTTTTCCAACCTCATGAAAATAAAAAACATAAAATGAAACCCACATTATTTAAAAAATGACCCCCCCAATTGCATGTTATTGGAAAACAAAACAAGCCCCTCTCATAAACACTTAACAATTGATGAAATAATTAATTTTTATAGCGATAATTGATTAAATTTGAATAGATTGTGAACCATAAAATATAAATGCAATATATCATAGAAAAGAAAAAATATAATACAAGGTAAGCAAAAGTAATATTGAGTCTTGAAATATCCAATATCATAGAAGATCATTGTAGGAGTTGACATCATATTTTTCCAAGTGTTAAGGCTATGTCGGAGTGTTGGTAGATCAAGGATTTATGAAAGACATTGGATATTTGTATCAAATCATCCATATTTTTAACCGATAGCACTCAACGATCCAACGACTTGGCTAGATTTGTAACGTGTTGGGAATGGACGAATGGGAGGCATGAGTAATTGGTGTGAACTAGAGAGATTTTCCAATGTATCAAAACTCCACCACAAATTTCACCCCTCATCCCACTTTAATTCCATCATAATAAAATGATTACTTGTAGAGCTTATTTAAATGGTAGAAGGTAGACTATACAGGTTGATGGTGGAATTTGGTGCCTATTAAGTGTGCTTATAGTGCCATAAATAGGTTACTCAATTCTTCATTGTATACTCTATCCATTCAATCTTAATATTCTAAGCCTACATTTTCTCACATGCCCATGTGACAAGAGGACTCACATACAAAGATGAGAATTTTTATGTATTCATTGCCATCAATGATCATTGATGAATTATTGAGGATCAATTGAAGAATGTGTTAAGAATGTTTTAACATCTTTGAAACTAAAGCCTACATAAAAGTATAAGGGTCGTAAGTAATTTTACAATGTTTAAAGGACATGGGAAAATAGTGTTAGAGGTTGATGGCAAATACTATAAATTACATGAATATTTAATACGAATACACAACAGATTTAAAAAAACTATAAATAAAATAGATAACAAGAAGATAAAACCAAGAACTAACATGGTTCACCCAAAACCGGCCTATATCAACCAACAAAAGGTCAAAAATATATTAATCTCCCAAAAAATAACCTTTACAATGAGATGCAAAGACATTTAAAAACTTGTATCAACGTTTTTCCATATTTTTTAATGCTATTTTTTTCACAGTCTTTGTTGTGTGACCACTTCCTACTTTCTTTCCAGCCACTATTTTGTATTTTTACACTCATTTCTCAAACCCAACAACCATAAATAACCCAAAAAATTATGAAGAAACACCTTCCCACACCTGTACCATTGCATGCGACCAATAACTACTTTCTTTTTGGGCAGTTATATTAACTATTTTTAACCATTCATTTAAATATTTATTTTTTTAAGCAAAAGGCATAGTGCCTATATATTTATATTGATATATAAAATATTTACAATAAGTATTTTGATCATACCAGCCATATTTCATACGCCTACACTATAGAAATTTGTAATATGCCTAATACAAAAGTTGAAACATATTGTTTCAAGATGACTAGTCTATACTATAACCACTAACATGCCTATAGCTTACGAAACCAAGCCTACTACAACATGTAGTGAATAGTTTGTATATCAAAAAACCTCTAAGCTTAAATCCAACAACTAAAAAATCACTATTTTGTTACTTTGTTTCCATGTAGTCTAGACTTTCAATATCAAATTGGCCTTTTGGAGCCAAGCTTGTGCTAAAAATTTGGCCATCTTGACATTGAGCATTTCCATCCCATTTTTGTTCTGAACTATTTCCCAAATAATCCCAAGGCAAAAAAAGTTGACCACCTTGTGTCTGTGCAATTTCCCACATTTGTGGTTCTTAACTCCCACCATAGAATTCTGAAGGCATTTCATTCAGGTTGAAGGTAGGGTAAATTGAGTTTGCTTGTTGGTGTAACTTAACAACTGATGAACTTGCAATTTCATATACACTGGTTTGGAAATTATTCTCAACCCACTCTTGCTGATGAGTTGACATAACATTTTCCAACTGACTTACCAAAAGCTCTCCAGTTGGACCTTTAGAATGTCGAGCATGTTGATCCCCATACTACTACAACTAGCTGACCTCCTCTATTTTTGCTTGATGTTGAACATTGGTTCATCTTCCACCCTTTGTATTTTCTTGTGACTGTGGAGGTTCGTTCTCATGCATAATCAGAGCCATAATTGCTTCTAATTTTTCCTTTGTTCTTTATGCAAACCCCTACTGAAATTCTCTTGAAAACCTTCTAAGAGTTACCAACATGAAAGTTGAATCTTGCAGAGACAAAGATTTAATTATTGCAATAAAAATATTTTTGTAAGCTAATCAATGAAGTAGAAAATGTCTGGGAAATAGGCCTCCCACATATCCATGACCTTTCCACAAATTATAAGCTTGACATGCTTTATTAAAAGCATCCCATTGCATGAAATCATCATTTACTACCTTTCTGATGACTTTCTCAACTATCTCAACATCTTGCAGCAAATCCATAATGTTTGAAATACAAATTCATAGAAATTGTGATGGATAAATCACCCTTTTTATTTGTGGCCTCAGAATGTCTACTCCCAGAACTCTCTTTATGTGTTTCTTGAACATTTCACAGTGATCCCTAAAGACCAAGTGAAGCTTAGCTTCTCCTATTTCTTCTGCAATTGGCAATTCCTTTTCTCTGACTTGCACAAAGACTCTATAGTTCCTTGGGAAAAACTCCATTATCACCCGCCTACACTGCCCACAGTTGATTACTAGAATGAAGAGCTCACCACTACTTGATGTTTCCTATGCAAACATTTAAAAAATAGTGAGCAATTGTTTTCGCACAAGATATATTGGCTTCATGTATATACAAAAGATGGATGCGGACCTTAAAACAACATTTAATCATAGTTAATGAGACATGATTTAGTTTACATGACCATAATTACATCCTATATTGCATCGTACATCATAACTTTATCAGACATTCTAAATTTATCTTTTCTAATATAGTCAGTATACATATTAGAACTTAGAATGGATTTAGAATGATGGTTTTTGCGTAACATGCCAATTTTTTATCTTATGCCATTGTTTAGCTTCCATGTAATGCTTTGTACTGCGCACACATGTGTAATACTTATTACATAGCAAGCCTTGAAAACATGCTATACACCTATAACTTGGACATAGCATAAAATAATTTAAAAAAAAAACTCAGTCTGATCTTACATCATATCACATGGATTTTGAGTGGCATTAGGATTTAATGATCTACACTCATGTGATTTCTTTGTATCCAAGCATGTGCCACATCATTTTCTGAGATCATAAAACCTCTGGCTTATTTGATATGAAATATTGCCTTTTTCTTATTATGCACACTTAAATTTGTACTCCTTCATAATACCTCTTGCAAACCACTTGAATAGGCCCTTCAACTAACACATTGATGATATGAGAACTGACATGATTTATAAGTAAGCCAGATTTACAAGTAGGCTACTCCTTACATTGATTATACTTTCAAATACAATGAGATAATGATGGTGTATACACTAAGCTTGTAATACATTCATTTTATTTTTTGATATACCATTGCTTCCATGAATTGATTTGCCTTCAAAAATATTTTATTCAAGTGTCAACTTTCCTCCTTTGCTAACAACTCTTCTAACCTCGCATGAACTTTTCCAATATCCACAACATGAGAAAATTCTTCCTCTACCTAGTCACAACTATAATTTGCCAAAAAATATGCCATTGCATTGCCTTCCCTGTAAGAATGAAGAATTTGATAGCTCCCTAATTTATCAAGTGTTGGACCATAGTTTCTCTACAATATATCCTAACCTCCAATTTTGCATATTACTCTCCCAACAAGAATTAATTAGCACCAATGAATCCCCTTCTAGCTATATATTGGGAAGATTACTATTAAGAGTTAATTTTACTCCTTGGAGAAGAGCCCGAGCCTCTACTAAATTGTTAGATCCATCTAACAAATTAAAATATTTTTCACTGAGCATCGTACCTTGATGATTTTTTATAACCATACCTATTCAAAAAAAGCCTGGATTTCCCCTCGATGCTCCATTAAAATTAACCTTGTATGCACCTGGAGGAGATGGAATCCTAGAAATAGAACTTCTATTAGCTTTTTTGTAGAGGCTGGTGTAAACTACCTTTGAAATGAAAAATTATGAGGGGCCAAGATGACAAATTATTTGAATCCCAATCTGTGAAAATTGAGCCCACATGCTTGCATTTATGAACATAAGCATTTACAGACTCAAAGATAGACTGTTCTAATTTACTTAAAATAAGTTGTAGATTGAACTTTTCTTTTCTAAAGATGCTCTTATTTCTTGCCCACTAAATAGCCCAAACTATAGAGGAAGGAATAATAATCCATATGCATGCAAATAATTTTTTTTTGTATAACTAAGGCTAGCTAGTGAAAACCTGCCAAAGAGAATTTGGGAATGGAGACTGCCATTGCAACTTAGAAGCAACATAATTCCAACAAGACTGGCCCACTGTACATGATATGAGAAGGTGATTTAAACCTTCAAACTCTTTCTCACAAAGCACACATTTAAAAGGCTGATAAATTCATAGTTTTGCCAACTTATCACTGTGTTGTTAGAAAATGTGGATTAATGAAACAACAAACTAACACACTGATAAGATCTTATATTAAAGAAATCTAACTAGAAAGAATAAATGCAAACTCTAATGATAGTAGGTTCTTCAAATTTGTCCCATCATCCTCTATCTCCAAGGATTTGATTAAAGATGTTGGCTCTCAGTTGTGTAAGTAGCAGCTTGTTGAAATGGCAACCTAAGAGAATGAGATTAATTGAAAATGTATGTGCATGGCTATATAATTTAAGCTATGAAATTGAAATGCTATGATGCTAGAATGCTGATAATATTTAAATGCAACTATAGTAACTACGTATGAAATCTAAGATTCGAGTTGTGTCCTTTTCAACTCATAAGAGGGTTGTATTTATAGATTTTTGAAGGCAAGAAATCTTGTTTGGTGAGGATCAACAGTTGAGATTCAAACCTGTAAAATGAACACTGAGAGATCAAGAAGTTGAGAAAAAGATGGAAGATGTTTCCATAAATTAAATGAATGAATATTTAATTTATGTGTGAGAGATGATAAAAGCGCTTTAATTAAATATATAAAATACTTAGTTAAATATGAAAAGAAGAAGGTTTCTAATTAAATATTATAGAATATTTAATTATTGAGGCAAGAAAGCGGAAATATTTAATTAAGTGGAAGAGAAGAAAGTTTCTAATTTAAATATTGTAGAATATTTAATTATTGTGGAAAGAAAGCTTTTAATTAAATATTGGAAATATTTAATTAAGTGAAATAGAAGAAATAATTAGAAAGAAAGTGCTTTAATTAAATATTGGAAATATTTAATTAAATGTGAGATGAAGAATATCATTTAAATTTAGAATTTAAACTTGTGACAATTAATATAAATAAATTGTGAAATCTATTTATTTAATTAAGAGGAAAATAACAATAATTAAATAAACTTATTTATTTAATTAAACTAGAAGAATTGAGAAAATGAACAATATAAATAAATAATTAAATTTATTTATATGTAGATGACTTAAGAATATTAATTAAATAATTCATATTTAATTAATTAACAGGTTTGATTAACCGTGACCATTTTTAGATGTATACATTTTGCCCCTCTTTGAAGTAATTTTTTTTACGCATTGCTTCAAAGAATTTTGCCCCAGAATTTTGGAATTTACTGATGCTATATGCCCCCTCGGGTGATGAATCAGAAAAAGATGATTTTTGGAAAATTTTACTGATTTTCTATCTGATTCATCGATCGATAAAGATGATTTGATGAAAACCCCTACTGAAATATTGATATGAAGATGAAGAACTTTGATTTTTCCTCGATTGATGATGCTTTTCGATTGATTTAGCATGTGATAGTGAATTTCTGATGATTGAGTGATGATAACTGATAAGAATGATAGGATAGATTGATAAATTTGCTTTCATGATTCATGAAAAAAAAATAGTAAGATTGATAAATTTGCTTTGAATCTCATCTACGTGCGCTACTATTGAAATGCAACTATAATATTGAAAAAAGGTGAATTGTCATTGGACATATTTGATGGATACTTGCTCCTTTTTTATTTTGCCCCATAGTTTCTTTGACTGATGGAGTTTGATAGGGATAATCTTTCTTTGTATTTTTTGGTATCCAAGTGTATTTGATTTGTTTGATATGCTTCTTAGCTACTTTTTCTTTGATAACGTTCTTCATGATTTGATTCAAGTCTTTCTTTTGCTTTGATAATTGGTGCACGTAGATGCTCGATTCTACACACAACGCCTATTTTCTAGGTTTTCATCATGGTACCTGTCCAAAGCGCCATCGAAATGGTTTTCGCTAGAGGATGATTTTTCTCTTTACTATTTTCAATCCTTTTTTTGATTTTTATTTTTTTTTGTATTTTCTGAGAGATTTTAAGTTGATGTTGAACCACCTAGTGATGTTGATTTTGATGTTTCTGTCATAATGTACCATCGATATCTTTCTTGAAGAATTTGCTTTGCCAAGATATGTGCACTTGAAAGAAAAATTTGAGAAATTCATTTTGCTTTGTTGATATCGGAGTTAACTCTATCTTTATGTGTACATCGCGATAGAATGCCTTTTGAATCCTTATGATGAAGGGTCATTGCCAACACATGGTCAATGAAAGAATTAGATATCATGTATGGAGGCATGGATGGGGTGCTTTTAGGAATAAAAGGTGGATTAGTTTAAAGTTTGGAACCTTTGACTCTCCAAACTTGGGAATATGAGCAATGATGAGTGAATATGGAAGTGTGCATGGAATTAGGACCAACTGCTTGATACACTTTGTATGTTACCTGAGAATCTTGGTTTTTCCTTAGTGGACATCTTTGATGGATACTTTCCCCTCTTTTATTTTGCCCCATAGTTTCTTTGATTGATGGAGTTTGATAGGGATAATCTTTCTTTGTATTTTTTGGTATCCAAGTGTATTTGATTTGTCTAATATGCTTCTTAGCTTCTTTTTCTTTGATAACGTTCTTCATGCTTTGATTCAAGTCTTTCTTTTGACATTGGTTCCAATTTGTGGATGGGGTGATGGGTGGATGAAGATTCATGACGTGGTTGGTTGTAGTATTGGCATTGGTTTCATCATAAAGATTCTTCGTGCCCCCATGTTGACATTTGCTTGAGATGAAGTTGCCCCCAATTTTATGGAAGTATTACTAATATGTTGAGATCCCTTGATTGTCGAATAACCATGGCCTTGATGCTTAGGATTTCCAATAATCTACACTAGTTCTAGGATACCTTGTTCATGTAGGCCTAATCCTCTGGCTTGATAATTCATCTGCTGAAAAAAACTATTTGCAACAAGATATGATTTACCTTGGAAACATGGTGCTAATCCTTCTCTTCTTTGTGGTGGATCTTCAAAAGTGACAACTTCCTTATTGATAAGATAATTTTCCCTTACAAAGGTGAGTGATCCAATTTTATATGTGATAGGATCTTCCATAATTGGGATGAATGTCTGATTGGTATGTTCATCTTGATCTTGTGAGATATCAAATTGTAATGCTCCTTCAAGAGGTGTTGATGCGTCACTATCCTTGTAAAATTCTTCCTCATGATTCATTCTTGATATGCTTTCACATGATGTTTCTGATTCACAAATTTTGTAGAAGCCTTCTTCATGACCCATTTCTGACATGTCTCTGGATTTCTCTATATTTTGACCATGTGTATAAATCTTAAGAGTAAGAAACTCTTGTTCCTTGATAAGAGTATGAGACTCTTGTTTTGAATGACGATCATCTATGTGTCCATCCAAAGAAAGCATATTATGGGTAGATGGAGGAGTGTGTGCTATATGGATATGATCATCATTTGTGATATCTTTTATAGATAGGAGAGTTCCCATTAGATCATTGTAGTATCTCAGAGATATGAATTCTTGATCTTGACTAATTCTAGAATTACTTTCGACATGTTTTGGATCAAGTTCTTCACATGGGTCGATTTCAAAGGATGGATTGCTTTCAAATGGTTTTTGGACATTGTCATAAGGCATGGGAAGTGACTCAATATCCTCTTGATCTTTGAGTGGACTTGGATCAAATGGTGAGTTGAGGATTCTTTCAATGTTCACAACCATGAGGTCGAAGGATGTCAATATGCCTTGGGAAGGACCATTGCTAGACCTTGGTGATAGTTGTTGATCATGCTTTGAAATATGTTCTTGAGACATGTCCTCTAACTCACTAGGCATTGTACAGACATTTTCAATACAATCATTGGTTAATGGATCATGGATTATGTCAATAAGATCAAATATCATCAACACTCCTTGAAATGGATCTTTGTAGGAGGGGTCTTGATCATAAATAAAAAATGGCTCTTGATGAATGTTGATTTGATCACTAGATGGGGTAGACATATCTTCATAGTGCTCATTGATGGACTGATTTTGATCATTATCTTAAACAGTTATGGTGGAGAAATTTCCAATGTTTTCAACCATATGATCAAATGATGTTGACATTTTTTGAAGAGGTGTGATTAGCCATTGACATGAGGATGATGGGATACTTTGATCTTGACTTGGAAAATAATCATTAGATGAAGGAGATGGAGTAGCTTGATCATTAGATGGAAGGGAAGCTTTGGATAGGATGGAAGAATTGTCATGCTCCTGGGATGTGATTGAGTCATGAGAGGGTATGGATTCATAAGATGGGGTGGAGGGAGGAGTTGGAAGAATATTTTGTTCTTGATATGGAAGAGGATTATCATGGGTGAATAATGAAAGGAGGGGATCCTCATATGATTCTTGAGATATGGGATCTTGATCAAATATTGGAAGGGTTTGTAGAATTTTGGTATCATGGGATGGAGTGGAAAGAATGTTTTGATCAAGATGTGTAGATTGAAATGAATCATTGGATGTAGAGGATATGATAGAAGAAAGTGATTGAATGGAATCGTTAACTTGGGTGGAAGAATCATGAGGTTCATTTTAAATTATGGGGGATGAAGATAAATGTATGGCATGACAGGATTGGTCAATGTTATTTGATGGCTTAGATTTGGGCTTCCCATTTAACCTTTGCAAAAATTCAGAAACATTGAATTTGTTTGATGTTGTTTTTGGAGGAGAAAAGGTCACATTCATATTTCCATCAAAGGACCTTTTAGCTGTGCCCCCTTTTATTTCCTTGATTTTCCTTTGGAGTGCTCTTATTTGTTGGGTAATAGTACTAAGATTGTTTAAGGGAGTTTCATTCTTTTCAGGATCCTCTTTAATTTTCTCTATATTGTAGTCAGAGGGCAATTTGGCACCTTGGTTTGCCAATAAAAGAAAGTATCCTTCTTTGTTTCTCTCTAAGAATTTTTCCATAGCTAAGAGAAACTGTGGATCTTGTTCAGCTTCTTGAAGAGTTTCTTTCGTTATCTCTTCATTTGAACTATTTCCATAAAGCCTATGAACAAGATTTTCTTCCCTATCACCCATGTTTTAAAGTGGATCCCTTCTTTCGTCTCCTTTTTTTTCAGGACCTTTTGGAAATAGGCATATGCTTACACCAAATTTCAACTTACTTTGATCAAAATAATGAAATAGTGCAATGTTGATGGATATGAAATTCAGGATAGAATGAAGATTCTATGACTTAAATGATTTATAATCTTTAGCTCGTGATTGCCTGATTGAAAGGATGAAAATCCTATTTGTAGGAATTAAACCATTTAGATAAAAAATAAAGATGATTTTTCACTTTGTGAGGTTTGAATGTAGCTTTGTAAAAAGGTGGATTTGATGAATGCCTAATATGCTTGAGTTCTCTATTGCAGAATTTGATTGGGATGAGTAGCATACATAATTGCATATTGGAGAATATAAGAAGAACGAATACGCTGACTATGGTTGTGCCTTTGAGAAAGGGCTCTTATTTGAAAGAAGGCTTGTGAGTATAAAGGTTCTAAAACATAATCATCAGTGAAACCTCTAATATTGTCATGATATTGGTGAATAAAGGTCATGTGTTCAAGTAAGACCTTTCGACTTTGGTATATAAATTTCCTCTTCTTCAATAACTTCTTATAACCGAGGGATTTCTTTGGCTTTCTAATCTTTCTTTCTAGAGACTTCTTGGAAAAATTTGTAGACTTCCAAACTCCGAGCATGGAAAAGACTAGACTGAGAAGACAGATTTCTGAATATCAGAAAGTTACCTAGGTTCAGAAAACACATACGCTGAAACAGAGCACAGAAATGCCGAAACAGACTCCCTATGCACAAAAACAAAACACAGATGCGCCGAAACATAGCACAAATGCGCTGAAATAGACTAGGGATGCGTTAAATTATCCGTTTAGACTTCTGAGATAGACATGTTTGAATAGTTTGATATTTTTGGATGATATTAATTTTATTTAAATGTGAAAAACACAACATAGAGAAGCAGACAGTTGTTTTGTTAATCCTAAAATCTAAACAAAGAGTGTATGTTCTTGAGATTTTCACAAGCTTTAAACAAGATAAGCATTCCAAGCAGACTAACTCTTAGTTGTCAAATAGGTCATCATAGAAATCATAGCCCATAGCTTAAAATTGTGTCGACTCACATAATCATATCACCCCCTAGAGGGCACCCGTGCTTTTGTCTTTTCCAAGTGCGTACTCAAGGTGACAGAAATGGATACCGAATCCCTTGAGCAAAAAATCTGTGGCGACTATATGGTGAGTGTCTTGGGGGCAGATTCTTCCCTCCCCTTGTACTGTGATTAAGATGATGTTTGGATACTGACACGGTTGGTTTTCTACACTATGGTTCATAGTCAAGGTTTCCATTCGGCGTGACAATAGATAAACTCCCTCAGGAGACCTCCCAAAATTTAGAAAAAAGGCTTTGGGGATTGTTATCTTGCACACTACCATCGAATTGCGGACTTTCCCCGAATTCGCTTTTGATTATAGTGGGTTGGAAAACCTGGCTTTGGTTGTTCCCACTTATGTCATTCCTCTTGGGTGAGTACTTTTTCCCACAAGAGCGGGCCCTCTAAAGGATGTAATAAAGCATAAAAATTGCATGAAAATAAAAAAGGCAATCTAGTATTTTGATCACCCAATTAAAGGGGAGAGCATAGACCTATTGCCACAGACAAAGCAAACAATGTTCTTTTTATAGCACCAAATGACAATGATCTAAACTAAGTGAAGATATTGCTTCACAAAAGGCATGGGATTCATTTTAACTGTAAAATAGTGTGTGGTGACTACCTTAAGATTGATAGATTCTAGATTTTAAATTTCTATCCTAGGATTGGATCATTTTCCTTAAAAACTGAAATAAAAAAATCTTGTCCGCGGATGGTGTCGGAATCAAAAATTTTGTTTACAAACCCCCTGCATGTGCTAAAAGAAAATGTCCCCAATGCGCCAAAATAGTTACTAGATGCACTAAAAGATCAATCTGGGATGCGCCGAAACAGTCCCCGAATGCGTCAAAACAGTCCCTGAATGCACCGAAATAATTTCTCGATGTGCTGAAACAGTTTGTAGATGCACTGAAACAACCCTTCTATATGCCGGAAGAAAGCTCGTATGCACCGAAGTGCAACTCCAGTTCGTCACCTGTCCAGAAAATTCCTGTGAATAAAAAGATTAAAACGGGGGGGTGCCCCAAGGTGGGCACGAGAAATGTGTTGTTAGAAAATGTGGATTAATCGAAATAGTAAACTAACACACCGATAAGACATTATATTAAAGAAATCTAACTAGAAAGCATAAATGCAAACTCTAATGACAGTAGCTTCTTCAAATTCATCCCATCGTCCTCTATCTCCAAGGATTTGATTAAAGATGTTGGATTTCAGTTGTGTAAGCAACAACTTCTTGAAATGACAACTTAAGAGAATGAGATTAATTGAAAATTCATGTGCATGGCTATATGATTTAAGCTATGAAATTGAAATGCTATGATGCTAGAATGTTGATAATATTTTTATGCAACTATAGTAACTGCGTATGAAATCTAAGATTCGAGGTGTGTCCTTTTGAACTCATAAGAGGGTTGTATTTATAGATTTTTGAAGGCAAGAAATCTTGTTTGGTGAGGATCAATGGTTGAGATTCAAACCTATAAAATGAACAGTGAGAGATCAAGAAGTTGAGAAAAAGATGGAAGATGTTTCCATAAATTAAATGAATGAATACTTAATTTATGTGTGAGAGATGATAAAGGCACTTTAATTAAATATATAAAATACTTAATTAAATATGAAAAGAAGAAGGTTTCTAATTAAATATTATAGAATATTTAATTATTGAGGCAAGAAAGCACTTTAATTAAATATTGGAAATATTTAATTAAGTGGAAGAGAAGAATGTTTCTAATTTAAATATCGTAGAATATTTAATTATTGAGGAAAGAAAGCTTTTAATTAAATATTAGAAATATTTAATTAAGTAAAATAGAAGAAAGAATTAGAAAGAAAGTGCTTTAATTAAATATTGAAAATATTTAATTAAATGTGAGATGAAGAATATCATTTAAATTTAGAATTTAAACTTGTGATAATTAATATAAATAAATTGTGAAATCTATTTATTTAATTAAGAGGAAAATAACAATAATTAAATAAACTTATTTATTTAATTAAACTAGAAGAATTGAGAAAATGAACAATATAAATAAATAATTAAATTTATTTATATGTAGATGACTTAAGAATATTAATTAAATAATTCATATTTAATTAATTAACAGGTTTGATTAACCGTGACCATTTTTAGATGTGTACAATCACTTTTCAGAATTTTATGCTTTATTGCTAACCAAGAAAAACATCCTACTTTAGGCATAACCTTTCAGTTTTAACAAACAATTTATGCTCTTTGATTAATTGGTTGGGAATAATTTTGAGAAGCTGATTTATAACCTTCTTTGAATGTGTAGCAACCTAATTTTTCCTTATACCATAGTAACTTATCAGGTTTAAGTGAAATGTAAACTGATTTGTTTTGCAGGTTACATAGGATCTAGTTTTTGAAAAAATTGTTGATTCCTTCCATAGAAAAGTCCTTCCAAATCACTTTGCCTGATAAAGGATCTACCTAATGAATATAATCTTTTAACTTCATACCCTACCTTTGTGATAAAATATTTTCCACTTGCTCAAAATTTAATATACTATTTAGAGAAGGATATCCATTCCAACAGTCCTTCCAGAAATGGGATTCCTTCCCATCATTTACCTCCCAATTTAGATAAGTTAAGATAATATTTCTACATGTTATTAAAAAATTCCACATTTAGGATCCTGCAAAAGGATTTGACATAGTTAAATCCTTGATGGATATTGATTATCTAAATACTTGGCTTGCATGAGGCGACACCACTTTAAACATGGCTTTGAATACATTCTCCAAACCATTTGGCCCCTAAAGCCTTGTTTCTTTACACCAATCATGAAGTCCAACTCCACCTTTTGATTTCTCCAAACACATGGCTTCAAGAGAAATTAATGCAATTTTTTTTTTTTTATCAATATTTCCAGACCAAATAAATTTTCTAATCAACTTTTGAATTTGAAGAATGATTGATTTTGGATCTTTCAAAACATACATAAGATAATTGGGAATTGTAGATAGCACTGATTTTACTAACAATATTCTTCCCGACAATGTAAGTCATCTCCCCTTCCATGATAAAATTCTAGCTTGAATACTTTGAATGATATTTTTCCAATAAGATAGCTTATTCTGACCTGCAAAAAATGGAATACCTAGGTATTTACAAGGAAGTTGTGCTTGTTGAAATCCTAATAGTTCCACAATTCTTTTATCAAGAAAAATGTTTGTATTAAATACATAAATTTTTGACTTGCGCTCATTTATCTTCTGACCTGAAGCTCTTGTATATCTATCCAAAACCTCCTTTATGTGCAAAGCTTCTGATATAATAGCTTTGCCAAAAAAAAAAAGTATAATTAGCAATAGGGAATGAGTTACTGATATGTTAGTATTTGGAATACATATTCCCTTGATGTGTCCCTGATGATGAGCTTTAAGAAGAGATCTACTCAATGCTTCATGTAAAATAATAAATAGAAAATGGGAAAGTGGATCACCTTGACAAACCCCTTGCATAGAACCATAGAAACCCACTACAGAGCCATTTAGCAATACTAAGAACCTAGCACCTGACAAACATGACCAAACCCATTTACACCACTTTAATGAGAATCCAAATTTCAGTAACACCTGCTTTAAAAAGGACAACTCAACCCTATCATAAGCTTTTTGCATATCCAACTTAGTAATCATAGATGAAAATTTGTTGACTACAATTGAATGCAAGATTTCATGGGCAACAATTGATATTTTTGTTGTTTCTCTGCCAGGAACAAAACCGCCTTGCTCCTTAGAGATAATTTTAGAAACAAGAGGATGCAAACAAAAATAGATGGCCTTTGTAAAAATATTATAAATTGTGTTACAAAGAGAAATAGACCTAAAATCTGAGAAGGTGAGAGGGGTTGTTATTTTAGGAATAATAGAAATATTAGTAACATTAAATTTCGTCAACATTCCCCCTATTTTCCTTAACTCTTCCAATGCATTTAGAATATCATAACCCACAAAGTCCCAAAAATTTTGAAAAAAATTGGCAGTAAAGCCATCCATACCAGGAGCTTTGTCAGGAGACATAGGAAAAACCACTTCTTTGACTCATAGAGAAAGGAGCAAGTAATATGTCATTATCTTCACTTATTATCAAACCTGGAATATCCAGAAGGAGTCTTCTCTATCTCTAACTAGTTGAACATTAACTTGAGTATTGCAAGTAAGAAGAGAAGAAAAGAAATCAATACCTTCCTTTTTAATATCTTTTTCTTTTGTAAGAAAATTCCCTATTACACTATCATGAATTGAAACAATTGTATTCTTTTCCTTTTTAACTTGCGCTGAAATATGAAAAAGAATTGTATTCCTATCACCATCTTTTAACCACAATTCTCTTGATTTTTGTCTCCAATAAAATTCCTCTCGCAAAAGAAATTCCTTCCATTTCTTCTGCAACTTACTCTATTCTTCAAAAATAATGGAATCTAGACCTTTGTAAATAATAAGTTCTTTGACCCCTACAAGTATTTTCTAGACCAAATCTTTCTGCTCAAATATATTTTTAAAAACTTGTTGATTCCATACTTTTAAATGTTGTTTGACATGATCAAGCTTCTTACTTAGTTGAAACATTCTTGAACCTAAGAAAAAAGGTGTGTTAAGCCACCAATGGCTTAATAAACCAAGAAAATATGGATGTCTAAACCACATTGATTCAAACTTAAAAGAAGATTGAAATTTTGGTTTAGAAAATTTTCCTAACAAATAAAGAGAAATTGCAAAATGATCAGATGCTGCAAAAGGCAGAATTGTTCAGGTTAAATCCACACCACTCAAGGACCAATTTGAGGAAGTGAGAAACCTATCTAATGTTTCTACAATTTGAAGAAAATTTTGCCTCTTCTTTCTCCAAGTGAATCCCCCATTTGGAGGGATTATACCAACAAGAGCCTTATCTTGAATGAAAGAAGCGAAGAATTCCATATCTTTTTTTAGTGGGAAAATACCACCCTTTTTCTCTAAAGAACCTGTGATTGCATTAAAATCCCCTACTAGAATGACTTTATCTTGACCCAACACCTCTAATTTCTACTCCAAAGTTTCTCATAATAAATTCTTACCCACCAAAGTGTTTGGTCCCTACACATTCAATAGCTAGAAAGATAGATAAAAATTCTCAACTTGTATTAACTGCCAATTCAAGCCAAAAGAAATGTTGGTGATGTTTGTAGTTTTGGCATCCCAAAGTGTAGTCACACCTCGAGAAGCACCTTGACCTAGAGAATGACTATCTTTCCATTTATTCCAATTTTTATTTTAGTTTCCTGAAGCACCACTAAGTTAGCCCCACAAAAGTCCATTTTTTTTTTCACTTGGACCCTTTTTTCAGAGGCATTAATGCCTCTAACATTCCAAGATATAATTCTCATTCAAACTTGGGAGAGCAACATGCTCTCCTTGGCCTTTTATGTTTTTCATAATTTATAGAAAATTTGACATCTAATGTTGACTGAATACCTGCTGTAATTTCCTCTTGTAACTTAAAAGCTAAAGATTTTGCACCCCTCTTAGCAGGTGACTTTTTTAAATTTGGAGACAAAGGGGTTTGAGAAATTGAAACTGAGCAACCAACATCCACTAAATACTCCACACCAAATAGTTCGGAAGAAATATCATATATTGTTTGGTCACCTACTGACAGTAAAGCTTCATCAACAATTTTTTCAAGCTCCATTTTTGATGGAACACGTGAAGCTTGAAAATTTGATATAATCAAACCCTAAGAAGGTTGTATACCATGCTGACTAACATTGTCCTCAACACTTTGATTATCAAAAAAAATTAGCAACTCATCAAAATTATTCTATATACCCAAAGTTAACATTGAAGCGCACAAATACATTTGATGAGAATTAACAAACTTGACATCAGGTACCAAAAGATGTAGTGAATTCCAAAAAAACTTGATTGTTGAAACCAAAATTTTACACCATTCAAGTGTAACAGAAACAATAAGTGAATTAGAATGAGATTCTAAAAAGCTGACACTTCCCCTACTGTTGGAAACCAAAGGTGATGGAAAGATAATTTACGTAGAAGGAGATCTACCTAAAACAAAACAATCCTCAACTGAAGAAGATTGCATAACAACCTCTAATTTTGAAATAGAATAATTATTACAGCATGACTCAGTTGAATTCATGGAGAAACAATTGAATTTATGAAACCACTTACAAAAAAAATCAAGGACCATTAACCTAAGAATAATTTCAAAAAAACTATTCATCTCCATGACAAAAGTAGTACAAACAATATCTGAAAAAAAAGGACTGAGATTTAACACTAAAACCATCCTCTGTCGTTTCAAATTTCTCATCCTTCAAAACCACACATTTTTTGAAAGGATGAAGTGGAAAGTGACATTTGAAACAAAAATGATTCAGATCTTCATAAGCCAATTTTTTGCTCCACAAGCCATGAATTGACTTAATATCAATTGCAAGAGAGAGGATTTTTGTGACATCCATAAGAATAGAAAAACTAATTGGTAAAGAAGGTTTGGAAAAAATCTATAGATCTTGATGCAAGAAAATGCCTAACTGATTACCCAGTATTTCAATAATATGGGGCTCTCTATATTCCAACAATAACCCTTGAAGTTGTACCTAGAAAGGTATGAATTTTACCATAGATTGGGAAGGACAAAAATTTGGCGTCCAAAGAGTAGAGAATAAACCATGCCCATCACATATCCATGATTTTTTCCTAAATATAGTATTTCTATAATCTTTATCAAAGAATATCACAAAAAAGAAACCACCCCCCTTATCTAAGAAGAATACCTGGTTGGCTCCCACCTAGTGTTGAAAAACCCAACTTTTTAGAAAAACAAGCTCCAAAGAATTTTTCCAAAACTTACAGATCAATGCTACTTCCTTGAGATCTTGAATCTGAGGATGCAACATATCCTCAGCAAGAACAACAGTGATGTGATCTTTCAGTTTTCATTGTTTAGGTACCCACGACTTATCAATGCATGCCTTCCCCTACATCTAAGGTTTAAATTTCTTCTGCACATTAACCTTAATAGGAACACTTGCATTCAAAACCACTGAAGCCTTCTTTGAAATAACAACATTATTGGGAAAAGATGCAGGAGACTGCAAAGGAATATTATTAGGAAAGGTTGCAGGAGACAAACGAGACTTTGGAATGAAAGAGGAATGTTTTTGTGATAAGAAGCTGGAGAAGGAGCAGCAACAACATCGACATAACTTATTCTAGGAGGAGAAGAATCAGCAGAAGACCCCAATTCAGACCCACAAATGTCAAAAGGAGATTGGGGTTTACCAGCAAGCGATTTCACAAGATGTTGAGGCTAAGAAGAAGAACCCTCCTGAAAATGGGATTTATGAACACCATTTACATCCCAACGAGAGCCATAGTGTGCCCATTGAGCCCCATTGGAGAAGCGATAATTTACAGAATGGGAATAAGTTTTAAAAAAATTCTCGTTGGTGCTAAAATTGTGGAACATATTTCCCCATTCTAAATAAAATTATCGCTACTCACCATTCATTTAAATATTAAACTTCAAAAAAATATTAAATAAAAATAGTGGTGAAGATTTTTTTGTGCATCTAAGACTAATTGGTCTCCAAAATATAAAAAATCTCGCACTTGGAGACTAATCAAACTCAAATCAATACCATCTCCCACTTGGGGACTGATCATAACATCACTACCCCTGCAACTCCCATTGGAAATAAGTGACTTGGACCCTATTATTATAATTTTATTTTAACCTTTAAGACCAATCCAAGTTGAAGAGGATCTCATATTCTCCCTTCTTACCACCTTCGTAAAAATGTCCATTCGATTTTCATCTATATGTATCTTTTCTAGCTTTACTTGTCCATCCATCAACACGACCAAATAAAATGATATCTTACTTGTATGTTTTTGGTTTTAGAGTTCAAAGAAAATTTATTCGCAAGATGTACAACACTGTAAGTTTTTGTAAACAAATAACTTTGAGCCTACTCTTTTCTAAATTCTTTCAATTCTTCCAATTCTCAATTATATGACTCATCAATTAAAATTACCAAGGGGTCTAGTAGATATTAGAATCTTAAGAAATGAAACATAATCAAGCTAGTTCTATATTTTATACACTACATTCAAATAATACTTTTATGTTTTGGGATAAGATAGAATTAGAATGGGTAATATTGTTAATATTTTCATCCAAGATTAGAAAAACAAAAACTTTGTGCTTCCACAAAAACACACTTGCACACAATGATCCAATTTTTCCTTATCAAAGAGATTGGTAAAATAGTTGATTAAAATGTACAATATGATATTGCATAGATAGGAAAGAAAGAGAAAATCTACCTATAATTTGAATTGACAAGTGTCCCATGATGTGGCACAAATCAGTAGACAAGTATCTTATAGGTGTCAACCATTGGATTACTTGGAATGTACAAACCGAAAAACTATTTTATAAAGTCATCAACCTTCATGAAAAGTGTTGAATGAATACAAAAGTAACATTTAAGGTGATATGGAAAGTCTTCCAAACTAAAAAAGTATACACATGAGGTTTATCAAACAACTAGGTAATCTCTAGAGACTTAAAAGGTTGCACATTCTATTAGTCAAGATGGTGTCTAATGTCATGAACTTAACTACACTTAAGCTATAGTGAATAGATAAATTATTCACTCTAACATCTTCCCTTATGTGATACTTGGGGAGATAACAAAATTAAAATAGATACTAAGAGGGTCTTGACTATGAGGCTTGGTGAGTTACCCATGTACAATGCAATCTCTCATAAATGGAGATAAAGGAGAAACCCCAATTCGAACAAAACTCCTATCAAAAAAATGAGAAAGAGAAGGATAAGACCTCTTTAAAATATGTCCCATGATAATAGGGACATGATTATGAAGAATTCATGAATCGTGATGAAGTTATAAATTCTACTGAAGATGAACTAGTTTTTGCTAGAATAAAAAAACCTCCAAGAAATGTAGATCAAGATAAGAGATACAAAATACTACATGATTGAACATATGGAACACTAGTCAACCATTAATACATAGATTCCTATAGTTAGGAAAAATCAGATATAAAACTAAATCAACAAGATATGAAATCCCTAACAAACACAATAGAGAACACACTAGCATAAAAATAAAATCAAGAAAGCAAAGTAAACTGATCTCCAAGCTAGATTTGATTTATCTCCATTGCTCTTCTCCACCTGCATGAGAATGCAAGATTTTGAAGGTTTTATTTTTGATATGTTGATTTCTCATTTTCACAGCAAAATGATAAGATGAAGATAATAGAAGAAAAATAGATCGATAGATAAGAAGATTGAGAGAAATTTTGGTAGAAAGAGGATGCTAGAAGAAGATTCTCCTAAATGACCTGTGAAAATGATTGATTTATAGGAGAAGGTTGATTTGATTCAATGGTCAATATTAAAAGTCAAATATGTGATATGTATGGCTAGGATTAAAAGTTTATTTTAGTGCCTATGATGCACACTAAGTGGGTTATGACATGAGGCTAAAATTAAGATGTGAGGAAATAAGTGGGAATCTTTTATTTATTTGGAGAAAAAAGATGCCTATGATGCACAATGAATGGGGGTAAAAATAGGATGTAAGTGGAAATCTCATAATTTAAATAATAAAATTATTTAAATTATTTATGCATGTGAAGAGTTGTAGTCATGTGACACATGTTGCAATGTGACAATAAGTGAGGGATTAATTCAAATATTTAATTTGAATTATTTTGAGACATGTTAAGTGGAAGAAATTGAATAAGTGGGATAATGTAATGACCTAGGGTAAAATATTAAAAATGTCTTTCAAGGTCATGTATCGACTATGTAATGTTATGACATGGACAATTTTGGGTGTCTACATTCTGCCCCTCTTTGAGATGATGTTCGAGATGGTGAGATTTATGTCGAGTAACATCATTTCAAAGAAGCTAAGGTATGGATAGATGAAAACAAAAATGATGCCCCAACCACTTGAAGAAGTGAGGAGTATGATGAATGAAGGAAAGGGATGATAGAAGAATATGATGATGCAAAAGATATGAAGAAATGGGATGATGATGCCCCCTCGAGAGGATAGGCGGTTTGCATAAACACGGACATGCTCTCGAAATGAATGGAATGATAAAGGAGGGATAAGATGAATGATACAAGATAAGAAGTAGATGAAAATTAAAAATGACACGCTATGCTGCAATAAAGTGAGCAATCATATGTTTGATATATCACTAGACTTTATGCACCAAGGTATAAGGACCAAGGTGGCAATGTGTCTCATGCCCCAACGTAATACAACCTTGTCTAGATACAAGATATGAATATTAGCTGGAAGTGATTTGGATTTGATATAAATTCAAGATAAAAATGATAACACACACAAGCAAGCAAGCATGTACAGATGATAAAAAAAAAAACAAGGTATTGCCCCTATCAAGCTATAAACCAATGATTAATTGATTGATTGATGATGATGATAGTGTTGCCATTGTGGGGAATTATATATCCGTAGATCAACACAAGGATGATTGATTGATTGATTTATGATGATGATAGTGTTGTCATTGCGGGGAATGATATATCCCTAGATCAACACAAGGATGATTGATTGATGATGATGATAGTGTTGTTATTGCGGGGAACGATATATCCCTAGATCAACACAAGGATGATTGACTGATTTATTGGGTTTAAAACAAGATTAGGATCAAGACCAAAGGATGTGATTGGATAATTTGACTTGATTGATTAGCTTGATTGGTATGGATTAATGATTGAATTGCATTTGGATTATTGCTTGGAATGATTGAAGATGCTTGATTTGAAGATTTGGATGATGATTGATGAATTAAATTGAGGAATGATTTACTTGGAATGATTTTAATTGATTGGATTGATGAAGAAATTATTTAATTTGATGATAATGATTGGATTGATTAGAAGAACTAGTTTGATTAGAAGACATGATGTAATTGAATAATTTGATGAAGAAATTGATTTGAAGAAGTTGAATTGATTGGAAGAAGTGATTTGGTTTGATTTTATTGCTTGGATTTTTTAAATGTTTTGATTTTTTGGATTTTTGAAATGTTTTGATTTTTTTGGATTTTTGAAATGATTTGATTTTTTGAATTGTTTTGTCCAATATTTGATGTTTTTTGGATTTTTGGAATATGTGATATTTTTTTGAATTTTTGAAATGCTTTGATTTTTTTGGATTCTTTTTTCAGGACCTTTTTCAAATTTTTGGCATATTTTTAGGACTTTTTTGAGATGTTTTGAGATGTCAATGGATGAAAATTTGGGTAGCCTTTTTTCTAGATACCAATGACAAGGGAAAACCAAGTCTAGGTGCAAGGAGATAGATGGGATTGATGGATGAAAGGGTGGGTGATAGGATAAGGGATAAAAGGCTCATGATATATGGATGGATAAAAAATGATAGGTTATAGTGAATGAAATGGATGTATGCACCATAAGAGGGAAAGGATGTGATATCCAAAGACTATGTCGCATAGGAATAACATGCCCCATTCTAGGTACAATACTTAGGATTCTTCATGACAAAGCTTATGACATTAGGATAATGATAGGCTTGTTTGGAAGGATGAGGTATATCAAAAAATATTCCAAAGCATGTTTCAACATTTTGCCTCTTATTTTTATCAAGATCAAAAAGATGAAGAGAGGATAAATGAACACAATATGATAGGTATATGGGTATGATGGCTAAATATGGTAGGATAGGAGATGGTAAGATACGATATGATAGGATAAAAAATGATATGGTAGGATGAGACAACATGCCCCCAAGTGTAAGTGACATAGAAGATCAACCTACACATAATGCCTATTTTCCAAGTTTTCATCATGGTAATTATCTAGGGTGCCTGTTTACCACGTTTTCACCGTTGGACGAAAGAATTTCTCTTTAAACTTTTTTTCTTTTTTTTTTTTTTGAGTTTTGGATAAGAGAAGGGGAATATGGACAGGAGGGACTCAAGTTTCTAGTTCCATGAAAGGTGATAGTCCCACTAGATATGGATGTCATCACATGGACCATGTAAAATGTCATTATTCTCATAGATGTTGGTAAGGGATGACATGAAAGGGAGATGGAGTGGGTAGATGATGGATTATGGAGGGATTGTTGGATTATGATATGGGTTATGTAGGGAAGATGGATGGGAGGCTTAGCCAAAAGAATGGACCATAGGAATGTCATGTGGGAGATATGTAGGATAATGAGTTAAGGGTGAAGAGATGAAGGTATGTGGATTTTTTTGAAATGGAAGGGAACCATGAGCAATGGTTGCACACACTATGATAAACGTTGAATATTTTGATGTGAAGGGGGCACATGAAGCAATGGATATTTTTTCTCAGGAGATGGGTGATGAAGTGCTTTAGGTACTCACATAGACTTAGTATTTTTATGACTTTTATTTTTCTTGTGGGATGAAATATGAGATTCTTGAATAGAGTGGGAATGTGAGGTGGAAGTGGATGGTTGGGACTTTTGAGATGTAGATGCCTCATTTGACTTGTTTTCATTTTTCTTAGGTACCCAAACCATTTTTTTTTTAGACTTTTATTTTGAAGGTATGGGCTTATATTGCTTTTTGGATGGGATTTTCTTTGCTTCTTTTCTTTTGTGTCCTAGGGCATGAGGACCCTTTATATTTTTTTCTTTATAGAAAGAGACATAATTTTTTTTTCTTTTGAATCCCATGGGTATGGTGGAATGAGTGGAAGCTTCATGTTTAGACAATGCATGCATTGATTGCTCATGATTAGGATTTTTAGAGGATTTATGGATAGGTCGATAAGGGGATTGGATAGTGGGGATATTAGGTGTTGGGAGTAGTGGAGGTAGACTAGAGGGATGGATATTAGGAGTTGGAAGCAATGGTGCCAAAGTTTATGGTGGAAGGTGTACGGTCACATGGTTTTGACATTTGTAGGATGATGGATGAGGGATGGCAACATATGTTTTAGGCGTATGATAGGATTAATGGTGGAAAGAGGACTTAGGATGGGTGGAGGAAGTACCAACATTTTTAGATTGGTGTCCTTGGGGTGTATATCTAAGGCCATAGGAGCATGGAGAGACGTTGACATGGATGGGCTCCAAAATACCTTGTTCATGAAGGCCTAAACCTTTACTTTGGCAGTTCTTGTTTCGAAGCATGCGATGGACAATGGGACTAGGTGTGATTTGGACACTAGACTTGAGTTCATTATTAGATGAAGAAGGTAAAGTGGACAAAGGTTCTTGTTGTTTTAAGGAGGAACATTCATGAATAAATATGGATATACCGATAGGACATGTCGATAGATTTGAAATGGGTTTGATAGTGGATGTGGAAGTATCATTAGGATCTTGATTATATTCATTTAGATCCACACTATTGGTTTGATCTTCTACACTTACTTGGGAGGCATGTGTCTCATCATGACAAGTGGATAATGCATGATCATGGATATGACTGGGTAGGGGGTCTATTGGAGAAATGGAGGTTTCTTTCTCATGGATAAGTGAAGCGATAGGATCTTGACCATGGAATGCACAAAGTTGGATAAGAGGATCATCATGGCCTTCTTGATCATAGGTAGGATCTAGATCATAGAGGGAAGCTTCATCATGAATATGACCAAGTATGTTATGAGTGGGATCATTAGGAGGGCCTAGATCTTGATTATAATGAGAGGTTAATGTTTCTTGATGCTTAGGATAATTCTCTTGACATAGCTCTTGGATTTGAGTGGAAATGGAAGTGGAAGGCTCTAAAAGAGGCTTGGTATGCTCTTTATGATCAACAACATGAGGGCATGGTGGTATTTGACTTAGACATATAAGACCAATAGTTTGTGGACCACATGATGTAGTTAGAAGAATAGGCATGGCATTCAAAGGTTCATTGGTAAGCTCATTAATGGGTGCTTGACATGGGGATGGTCTATTTCGTGCTAGTAGTCTTTGGAGAAAACCGTTAAAGGATTCTTTGGTTGGTGGATTAGAGCTTGAGAAGTTGGATGGTGGTGTTGGTGTAGGACTAATGTGCTTTGAGATAGGAATTTTATTAGATGGAGATCGAGGACTAGTAAATGGAATGGTGTATGATTCCAAACTTAGGATGGTATTTCCCTTGTCAATAGTATCATTAAGGTGACCTAAGATTTCAACAAAGTTCTCATCATCACTAGGAGCAAATTTTGACCCACCTTGGAGGATATATGGTTTTGGATTATCTTCATGATTAGGTGAAGGGGCTCCTCAAAGTATGAATTTGGGCTTGTGACTAGAATTGTTAAGGATTAGGACCATTTTAGCAAGTGCTTGCTTAAGATTAGGGTGATGATGACGTGGAATGTTGAGATTGCAAGAATTGGATTGATTAAGATGAAAATGATTTGAATGTGATTAGAAAAAAGATGATTAAGATGATTAGAATGATATGTTTATGTGTTGGTGTTCATAGCTTGATATGAAAATTCACAAATAAATGATTACACATGTACACATGAATCACACACGCAAGACACATAAGCAAGTTTGGATTTGAAATTATGAATGTGATGATTAAGCACACACTTGAAGAAGACACATCAAAAAGTCCTAGAATTAGTCAAGTGGGTATGGACAATTAGGTCTTAAGCTAGGATGCACAAGTTTGACTAGGGATGATTTGAAAGAAAAATCATGTCACACAGCTGGGAGAAAGGGGTAACCCACCCTTCACCTTCAGTTCCCAAAGGTATAAAGTTCTTTGGGGTTTAGCCAAAAGTGACAAGATTTTAACTTTCAAAGAAGCGTGTCTTTCGATTCACACCTTGATTGAGGTCATCTCTAGGGGTGATGAAATCCCCTAGCACCTGCCTCCTATGAAGGGTTTGACAAAAGCGAACCAAGTGAGGTGTTTTTTATCACACACATTTGATTAACACTAGCAATTCTTAATTTCCCTTTAGAAAACTAAAATGTGTGTAAAACAATTCAAGCACTTGTTATTTTTAATCCAAAGAAAAATTGTGCGATTGAAGACAATGGTTTTTTTAAGCTCAATTTCAAAGTGTGATTGAAAATAAGATTTTTGTTTTAAAACCTCAAATTCAAGTGTTTTGCAAACAAGATTGATTGACCAAACAAGAGATAAATATAATAGAATGAATGCAGCAGAAGATTTTTTTTTTTCCAATCTGATTTTTATGACTGATATTGCTGCTACTATAGCTCCTTATGATCACCTGCAAAATTTAAAAATTGATATTATAATGCAGCCATTCAAAAAAAGTAAGCTCATCAAATAATTGCAATTTCAGATACATATTTTTAACATAGCCAAATTAGAATCGATTATTTGAAGATGTTATGGATCTGAAAAATAAAAAACCAAAGAAGAGACCCATGCTAATTTTCTGAGCGCTTTCCAGAAATGTAAAGAAATCAGAAAAATTCTTTGTTTTGCACCAGAAAATATGGATTTGTGAAAAATGTATAGAAAACAAAGATTGGATTATTTTGCATTATTTTGAATTTTAAATTAAATTTGTAAAACCAAGACACCCATTAAAATTTCACAAGATTTCCAGAAATGTAAAAATTTCTAGAAAATTCATTGATTTGCAGCCAAAAAGTTAAATTTATAAAAAAACATAAAATAGTGATAACTCCTACAAAAATGGTGATAAACCCTCAATTTATTTAGTGTAACCCATTGAGATTATTTTTAAGCTTCTATGAAATTATTGTAGATAAATATGTAGCCATTTGAAAGATATGATGGAATTTGTAAAACCTCAGTTTTCATCCAAAAACTAGTAAATCTGCAACAAAAAAACAAAAAAACCTCCAAAAAGCAAGCTAGATCAAAGAATTCACATCAAATTCACCAAATTTAATTAGGAAAAATCAGATATAAAACTAAAACAACAATATATGAAAACCCTAACAAACACAATAGAGCACACACTAGCATAAAAATCAAAACAAGAAAGCAAAGCAAACCGATCTCCAAGCTAGATTTGATTTATCTCCATTGATTTTCTCCACCTGCATGAGAATGCAAGATTTTGAAGGTTTGATTTTTGATATGTTGATTGCTCATTTTCGCAGCATAACGATAAGATGAAGATAATAGAAGAAAAATAGATAGATAGATAAAAAGATTGAGAGAAATTTTGGCAGAGTGAGGATGCTAGAAGAAGATTCTCCTAAATGACCTATGAAAATGATTCATTTATAGGAGAAGATTGATTTGATTCAATGGCCAAGATTAAAAATCAAATATGTGATATGTATGACTAGGATTAAAAATTTATTTTAGTGCCTATGATGCACATTAAGTGGGTTATGACATGAGGCTAAAATAAAGATGTGAGAAAATAAGTGAGATTCTTTTATTTATTTGGAGAAAAAAGATGCATTTGACGCACAATGAATGGGGGTAAAAATAGGATGTGAGTGGGAATCTCATAATTTAAATAATAGAATTATTTAAATTATTTTTGCATGTGAAGAGTTGTAGTCATGTGACATATGTTGCAATGTGACAATAAGTGAGAGATTAATTCAAATATTTAATTTGAATTATTTTGAGACATGTGAAGGGGGAATTAATTAAATAAATGAAATTTATTTAATTAATTGGGAAGGTGATTAAGTGGAAGAAATTGAATAAGTGGGATAATGTAATGACCTAGGGTAAAATATTAAAAATGTCTTTCAAGGTCATGTATCGACTAGGTAATGTTATGACATGGACAATTTTGGGTGTCTACAATTCTTGTGAAGTTGAAAATATAGATAGTACTATGATTCTAGAGTACTGTCAATAAATCCATGAGTGACATGTGTACACTACTAAAATATGTATCATGGTGCTCTACATAACTACTAGAATCTCACAAATATATGATCCAATGAAATAATCTCCCATACAAAATATAAAGGTAGAAGGTTAATGAGACCCAAAAAAGTAGAAGGTTCCTCCAATGGTCCATTGAAAGAAGCATTAATGGGTGATCCCACAATGCTAGTTTACAATTTCTAGGAGATTCTATATTTTGTTGAAATCACATATTTTTATAAAATATAATGATTTAAGCCTTAAAAAGTTTCATTTTAAGGATTTCAATTGAAGATGGTTTGATCAAACCACCTTAGATCAAACCCCCTTGGATAGAACTCCGCTAGTTTTAAACCATACCTATAATGGAGTCTACTTTACACCTATCAAAATGTTGATAAAAAACCACTTTTGATTTACCTTTTGGGGGATCAAATGAATTCATTTAAAATTTATTTTTTGTAAGTATGTAGTTCTTATTATAAGCTTCCCAAAAAGTATAATTTTAAATAAATTTAATTTTATTATTATATTTATTTTTTATTTCTTGTGAATGTAGGTTTTTCACCGAAAATCAAGCTCTTTGTTTTGCACATGAGGAAAAATAGAAGATTATAATTTGAAAAATATGAGTGCACCAAATATTCAAGTCCTTGATCCAATAAAAAAAAATGTGAATTTTGATACATACAAAAAATTTGTGTTATACGGTCCACCTATGTTTGAATTATAATTGGTTTGACTTCGAAACTTCATTAAAGAAAAAATATTCAATAAAACACTATGAAACTAATTGGAAACACTAAATATCATAGTTACAAATCTAAATCGGAAAAAAATAGAATTTTACCATTCATGGAAAAAAAATTATGTGTTATACGATGAACATCACTCCTTAAAAATAGTGTTTACTGAAAAAAATAGTTTTCGAAGGAGATGGAAAAAGAAGTGCAATCTAATTCCAAATTTATTTTTTTAAAATTATATTTAAAATCTACAAAAAAAAAATGTCACAAATCACTAGTTTGCATCATCTTCAAATTCTTCATAGTTTAGCTACTATAGGTGTCTGAAAGTGAAGATTTAGTTAGATAAAATCAATTCAATGTCGACTTTGGCCAAAAACTGTAAACCAGTATTGTGGGATCACCCTAGCATAACACTATCATAATCTCTACATAATGCTAAGAGGTATAATCTGACCAACTAAAATCGGGCACAAAAGTGTGCAAGGAATTTAGACCCAAAATTAGGTCTAAAAGGTGTATAAGAAACTAAAAAAAGAGTGTGCATCAAGGCACACATGCATGAGGTGAGAATCATGAGGATCCATCATTGTGATGGAAAATTAAGTGAACACAAGCACGATGCAAGAATCATGAGGATGTATTACTGGGATGGAAAAATAGAGCACTACACAACACCCCATTACACTTTATAATTCAATGTAAATGGGTAAAAGCACAAAGTTGTCTCACACTTTCAGCCAACATATCAGGACAACTGAATTTAAGTATTTCTAACTAAAAATCAATTTTGGTCAAACATATGACCTAGTAAGATTCATTGTAGCTAAGTTAGATATTTCCAAAATTTATTTAACTAAAATTGTTGGCTAAAAATATATGGAGCACCACTTTGAATCCAATTTACAAAAAAAAAAAATTGAAAAACTTGAAGTTTTAATAACTCCTCATGTAAATAACATTTTTTTTTTAAATGTAAAAATACCTTTTTGTAAATCCATAAATGTAATTTTCAAAAATATATTTATTTTAATAGTTTTATTATTATTATTATTTATATTTTTATTTATACTAAAAGTAGGTTATCAGCAAAAAATATTAGGTTGATTACCATGCCAAAGAAAAATACTAATACTTATTAAAAAGAATTGAATAAAATATGATGCACTAGATAAAAGAATCTATTTCAAGATGGTATAATTTTTTTCCATTTTAGATAAATATTTAATATGAATGTTGTTGTCCGATGGAAATAGTTGTTTTTTATTCACACATATTTAAATACTTATATAAAAATACATATTTATCAAAATTGGAAAAAAAAATATCCATGCACTGAAGTTTCAAATTAT
Organism: Sequoiadendron giganteum; assembly: GCA_007115665.2. Lineage (NCBI taxonomy): Eukaryota > Viridiplantae > Streptophyta > Pinopsida > Cupressales > Cupressaceae > Sequoiadendron > Sequoiadendron giganteum. The sequence continues at coordinate 188,276,036 of CM021108.1, forward strand.
AAATACACACAAAAAAATTGAAAGAAAAAAAAAAAAATTTACTATAAAAAGTTTGACATCCCGTGCAACTTCATTTTTCAGCATTTTATCAACAACTAAATTATAGTGTTAATTTATGAAAAACTAGTTTAAAATAGTTTTTTAATTTATTATAAAAATTACAAACATAAAATATACTAAAAAATACATATTTTACTATTTTACATCATTTAAAAATTCAAAACATATATGCTAATTTTTAGTGATTCAAGTTTAAAAGTTGGATCAGCATTGATCATTTCCTTTATAAAGTGTGACAGAGCTTTGTGCTTTTACCCAAGTATAAAATTCCCTTCCTAAGGAACACATTTTAAATTTTTGTGGCACTTTATATGAGTGCATTTAGAAACTTATTTGTTGTTATGAGTCCTTACGAGTTTATGTAATGGGGTAGATAATAAAGAGATATATTAAGTATATTTTCCAAAAAATATAAAATGAGACCCCATTATTCAAAAAATGACCCCCCATTTAAATGTTATTGTAAAACAAAAAAATTCCCCCTCATATACACTTGAAAAGTGATGAAACAACTAATTTTTACGGTGGTAATTGATTAGTTTCGAATAAATTGTGAATCATAAAAGTTAAATGCAATATATCATAGAAAATGAAAAATATAATACAAGGTAAGAAAAAATAATATTTAATCTTGAAATATTCAATATCATAGAAGATCATTGAGGAGTTGATGTCATCTGTTCACCAAGTATTGAAGCTATACCGAACTGTTGGTAGGTCAGGGATTTACGAAATCCATTGGAGATTTTTTATAAAATCATTTGTACTTGCAATCAATAGCACTCAACAATCCAACCACTTGGTGAGATTTTCAACGTGTGGGGAGTGGATGAATGGAAGGCATGAGGAATTGGAGTGAACTAGAGAGGTTTTCCAATGTATCAAAATTGCACCACAATTTTTTCGCATCATCCCAATTTCATGCCATCACAATAAAACAATTATTTGTAGATCTTATTTAAACGGTAGAAGGTAGACTATAAAGGTCGATGATGGAATTTTCTACCTATTAAGAGTGCTTCTAGTGCTATAAATAGGTCGCTCGATTCTTCATTGTATACTATGCCTATACCATCTTAATATTCGAAGTCTACATTTCCTCACATGCCTATGTGACAAGAGGACTCACATACAAAGATGTAATTTTTTTTTTTTGTCTATTCATATCCATCAATGATCATTGATGAATTATTGAGGACCAATTGAAGAATGTGTTGAGAATATTTGAGCATCTTTGAAACTAAAGACTACATAAAATTATGAGGATCGTAAGTAATTTTACAATGTTGAAAGGTCGTGGGAAATTAGTTTTAGAGATTGACGATACATACTACCAAATAAATGAGTATTTAATATGAATACACAATAGATTTAACAAAAATATAAATAAAATGGATAGAAAGAATACAACACCAAGATTTAACGTGGTTCACCCAAAACTAGGATACCTCTACCAAAAGAAAGTCCAAAATATATTAATCTCCTAGAAAATAACCTTTAGAATGACATGCAAAGACATGCAAAGAAATTTAAGAACTTGCAGCAACATTTTTCCATATTTTTTAATGCTTTTTTTTCATAGCCTTTTTTGTATGTACCTGCACCATTTCCTACCTTTTTTCCAGCCACTATTATGTATTTCTACACTCAATTCTCACCCCCAACAACCATAAATAACCAAAAAATTCCTGAAGAAACACCTTCCCACGCATGTACCATTACATGCAATCAATAACTCCTTTCTTTATGGATAGTTATATTCACTATCTTTAACCATTCATATAAATATTAAACTGCAACAATTATTTAATAAAAATAATGGTGAAGATTTTTTTTGCATCTAAGTCTGATTGGTCTCCCAAATAAAATAAAATCTCCTACTTGGAGACTAATCACACTTGACTCCATACCATATCCCACTTAGAGATTGATTATAACAGTGCTACCCCTGCAACTCCCATTGGAAATAAGTACCTTTGAACCCTCTATTATGATTTTATTTTAACCTTGAAGACCAATCAAAGTTGAAAAGGAGCTCATATTCTCCTTTCTTACCACCTTTGTAAACAATATCCACTTGATTTTCATCTATATGTACCTTTTCTAGCTTTACTTGTCCATCCCTCAACACCGACTAGATGAAATGATATCTTACTTGTATGTTTTTGGTTTTAGAGTATAAATAAAAATTCTTTGCAAGATGTATAACACTCTGGCTATCTATAAACAAATAAATTTCAGCCTACTTTTTGCCCAATTCTTCCAATTCTCAATTCAATGACTCATCCATTAAAATTACCAAGGGGTCTAGTAGATATTAGAATCCTAAAAAAAGAAACATAATCTAATTTAATTCTAGTTGTATTTACTACATTGAAATCATCCTTTTATGTGTTGGGATAAGATTGAATTAGAATGCATAATATTGTTAATATTTTCATCCAATATTATAGCAACAAAATCTTTGTGCTTCCACAGAAACACACTTGCACACAATGATCCAAATTTTCCATTATCAAAGAGATTGGTAAAATAGTTGATGAAAATGTACAATAAGACCTTGCATAGATATGCAAGAAAGAGGCTATCCACATATCATGTGGATTTGCAAGTGTGCCTTGATGTGCCACAAATAAGTAGACAGGTATCTTATAGGTGTAAAGGTTCCATTGGATCACTTGCAATGTATAAATCAACAAACTATTTCATAAAGTCATCAACCTTCATGACAAGTGTTGAATGAATAAAAAAGTGGCATTTGAGGTGAGATGGAAAGTCTTCCAAACTAAAAAGGTATACAAATGAGGTTTATTGAACAACTAGCTAATCTCTAAAGACTTAAAAGGCTTCAAATTACGTTAGACAAGATGGTGTCTAATGTCATCAACTTAAGTACACTTAAGCCTTAGTGAATAGATAAATTATTCACGCTAACATATCTCCTTATGTGATACTTTGGGAGATAACAAAAATATAGTAGATACTAAGAAATGGGTCCTGACTATGAGGCTTAGTGAAGTACCCATGTACAATGCAATCTGTCGTAAATGGAGAAAAAGGAGAAAACCCAACAAGAACAAAACTCCTATCCAAAAAAGAGAAAGAGAAGGATCTAAGACCTCTTGAAAATATGTCCCATGATAATAGGAACATAATGATGAAGAATTCATGAGTCATGTGTTGAATTTGAATTTTTTTTTGAAGATGAATTGGTGTTTCCTAGAATCAACAAAATTCAAGGAAATGTAGATCAAGATATGAGATACAAAAAACTACATGAGTGAACATATCAAACACTACTCAACCATGAATCCACCAATACCTATGAAGTTGAAAGTATAGATAGTAATATGATTATAGAGTACTATCAATAAATGCATAAATGACATGTGTACACTATTAAGATATGTATCATGGTGCTCTACATAACTACTAGAATCTCACAAAAAAATGATCCACTGAAATAATCTCCCATACAAAAGATAAAGGTAGAAGGTCCATGAGACGCAAAAAAAGTAGAAGATTTGTCCATTGGTCCATTGAAAGAAGAATTAACATAACATTGTCATAATCCACATATAATGTTGAGAGGTATAAGTTGACCAACTCAAATAAGGCACAAAAGTGTGCAAGGAATTTAGACCCAAAATTAGGTCCAAAAGTTGTACACAAAACTAAAAAAAGAGTGTGCATCAAGGAACAAACACATGAGGTGAGAATCATGAGGATCCATCATTGTGATGGAAAATGAAGGTGACAAATGCATGATGAAAGAATAATGAGGATTATTACTATGATGAAAAAGAAGAGCACTACACAACACCCCATTACACTTTATAATTAAATGTAAGAACAAAATTCCCTTCCTAAGGAACACACATTGAATTTTTGTGGCACTTTATATGAGTGTATTTAGAAAATTATTTTTTTGTCATGAGTCCTTACAAGTTTATGTAATGAGGTAGATAATAAAGAAATATATTAAAAGTATTTCCTCCAAACCTCATGAAAATGAAAAACATAAAATGAATCCCCCATTTGCATGCTATTGTAAATTAAAAAAAGGCCCCCCCTCATAAACACTTAACAATTGATGAAAAAATCAATTTTTACAATGATAATTGATTATATTTAAATAAATTGTGAACCATAATAGTTAATGCAATATATCATAGAAAACAAAAAAAATAATACAAGGTAAGAATTTAAATAATATCGAGCCTTGAAATATCCAGTATCATAGAAGATTGTTGGAGGAGTTGACATGGTATTTTTCTCAAGTGTTGGTAAGTAAGGGATTTATAGAAGCCATTGGAGATTTGCATCAAATTATCCATATTTAAAATCAATAGCAATAAATGATCCAACCACTTGGTGAGATTTGCAATGTGTTAGGATTGGATGAATGGGAGGTATGGGCAATTGGTGTGAACTAGAGAGATTTTTCAATGTATCAAAACTACACCACAAATTTCACCCCTCATCCCACTTTCATGCCATCACAATAAAACTATTACTTGCAGATCTTATTTAAATGGTAGAAGGAAAACTATACAGGTCGATGGTGGAATTTGGTTCCTATTAAGGGTGATTCTAGTGCCATAAATAGGTTGCTCAATTATTCATTGTACACTCTGCCTATGCCATCTTAATCTTTGAATTCTACATTTACTCATATGCCTATGTGACAAGAGGACTCACATACAAAGATGTAGAATTTTTGTGTATTCATCTCCATCAATGATCATTGATGAATTATTGAGGGGAAATTGAAGAATGTGTTGAGAATGTTTGATTACCTTTTAAACTAAAGCATACATAAAAGTTGAGGGCCACATGTAATATTACAATGTTGAAAGGTCATGGGAAATTAGTGTTAGAGATTGACGACAAATACTACCAATTTTATGAATATTTAATATGAATACACAACAGATCTAAAAAAAACTAGAAATAAAATGGATAGAAAGAAGACAACACCAAGATTTAACATGGTTCACCCAAAACTTGGCTACTTCCACTAATAAAAGGTCCAAAATATATTAATCTCCCAGAAAATAATGTTTACAATGACATGCACAGACATTTAAGAACTTGCAAAAATGTTTTTCCACATTTTTAATGCTATTTTTTTCACACCCTTTGTTGCATGTATTCGCACCACTTCTTGCTTTTTTTCCAGCCACTATTCTATATTTCTACACTCGTTTCTCACATCGAACAACCACAAAAAACCCAAAAATTCCTTAAGAAACACCTTCCCACGCATGTACCATTACATGCAACCAAAAACTCATTTCTTTTTGGGCAGTTATATTAACTATTTTTAACCATTCAATTAAATATTAAATTGCAACAACTGTTTAACAAAAATAATGGTAAAAATATTTTTTGAATCTGAGTTTGATTGGTCTCAAAAATACAAAAAATCTCCCACTTGGAGACTGATCATAACACCAGTACCCCTACAACTCCCATTGGAAATAAGAACCTTGGACCCTAAGGCACTATTATGATTTTATTTTAATCTTGAACACCAACCGAAGCTAAAGAGGAGCTCATATTCATTCATAAAAATATCTTCTTGATTTTCATCTATATGTATCTTTTCTAGCTTTATTTGTCCATCCCTCAACACCAACCAAATGAATTTATATCTTACTTGTATGTTTTTGGTTTTAGAGTTCAAAGAATTTTTTTTTCCAAGATGTATAACACTCTCACTATCTATAAACAAATAAATTTCAACCTACTCTTTGCTCAATTCTTGCAAGAAATTTTTTTGATATATCATCTCCTTTTCTGCCTCTATTGCAACAACATACTCTACCTTTGTGGTTGATAAAGAAACTACCTTTTGCAATCGATAAATCCAAAACACTTTTGTCCCACCAACCGTAAATACATAACCTATGGTAGTCCGCCTAGTATCAATATCCCTTGCCAATTCTGAGTTAACATAGCCTTTTAAATTAGTATTAGAACCCCCAAAACATAAAAACTACTGGATATACCTCTCAAATAAGGGTAATTGAACCAATCTGTGACACAATTTTGGCTCTTAAGATGACACCTTTTTTTTTTCTGAAATTAGGAAAATATGATTTGCACGAGAAAATGAAGATAGTTATGCTCAAAATTTCAAGATGCGGCAAGAACAAAATTTGAAGTGCTCCGAGTCTAGTTTCTAAAATACTATTCTTTTTTCAAATTAATGAAGATTAAGGGTCTCAAAGGGGGGGGTGGAAGTGACAAAAATAGGTCCTATTTTTATCAAAAAAAATAGCATAGCGCCTGAGGGCTCCCCCCTTTTTGGTTAACTTTTTTTTCATATTTCAAAAATCACAATGGTGAGAAATTAGCTAACACCATGTAGTTTATCCTCCTTCTTTTGGAATTTTTTTTTAATGAATATATAATATTTTATGAATTTTCAAAGTGGACACATCCTGAAAAGTTGAAATTTGAGTGTGCTCCCCCCCAATTTTTTTGCAAACTAATCGAAAATTGATTTTATTTTTTTCATCATGTGTAGAATGGAGTCTAGTTTCAAAAAACATAATTTGTTTCACGTTCCGATGAACGTGTAAAAATCTATCCTAAACCTAGCACATGTTGGTTTTGACCAAAAGAGAAGGAATTTACAATAGAAGCCATGGATCAAAACCTTAACTAAATCAAAATGAAAAAATAATTATATATTTAGATAGCTGAGATAAAGGTTAACACTATCACGGTTTTTTTTATAAACTTTCATTGAAAGACATGCAAATGAGATAGGAAGCACGAATGAAAATATGATAAAATTTAGCAAATCCTGTTAATTAACACCTCTAAAGCAGGGATTTTGGCGAGTGCCAAATGGCTTGCTTTGCACAAAACTATATTTTTGCTTTCTCTCTCAGGGAAACTATATACATGAAATAAACATTTAAGTATAAGTTGACATTTACATATGGACATTTACTTTCTTATACTTTAAGTTATATTTCATCTATATATAGGCAGGATGTTTGAGAGTTGTTTCAGATCTCTAGGAGTTATAATGCAAATTCTAGTTTTTGGAAGATCTTAAAAATTTCAAACTTAGTGAAATTTCAGTAATCAGCATGTCAAATTTCAATAATCAGGAGGTCAAATTTTAGTACTCAATAGGTCAAATTTCATCTTTCTCTCTCTATCTCACTCATTTTGATCTCTTATTCTTTAGACCTCTCTCTCTCTCTCTCACTATCCCCATCCCTTTATCTAACAATATCTTCCTTGAGCTCAAGAACTATGTCTCTACATGTCCATCTCTCTCTCCTTCCCTCTCCAATATCTATCTCCCTCCCTCCTTCCCTCTCTACATTTTTATATCTCTCTCTACTCTCTATACCTACCTATCCCTCCCTCTCTCCCTCTCCTCTCTTTCTCTCTCTCTTTGCTTCCCTCGCTCTCTCCTCCCCTCTCTACTCTCTATCTTGTCATTCTCTCTCTCCTCCCCTCTTTAGTTCTCTCTATCTCACTTCTCTCTCCTTCCCTCCTTCCCTCTCTAATTTTCTCTATCTCCATCTCTCTCACCTTCCCTTTCTATTTATCTTTATCTCACCTCTCTTTTTCCCCCTCTCTCTCTCCCTATCTCTTCCTTTCACCCAAATTTTCTCTCTAATTCTCTCTATCTAACCTATCCCTCTATACATCTCTCTCTCTCCCCCTCCTTCCATCTCAATCTCTCCACCTTCATCTGTATATCTATACTTTTAAGCTCCATCAAACATCTCTATCACCTATCTCACTTCTCTCTTTCCCCTTCCCTCTCTACTCTCTTTCTCTCTATCTCACCCCTTTCTCCCTACCTATTTCTCCCCCATCTCTCTTATCTCTCTCACCTCTCTCTCTCCATCCCTACCTCTTCCTCCCTCTCTCCTTCCCTCTATAGTTATCTTGATCTCCTCCTCCCTCTATCTACCTATACCTCTGTCTATTTTTGTCTCACCTCTCTCTCCATCCCTACCTCTTCCTATATCTCTCCTTTCATATCTACTTCTCTCTACCTATTTTTCCCTCTATACCTATTTATCTCTCCCTCCTTTCCTCCTCTCTCTCAATAT